>BRDA01009821.1:19102-39285 GCA_036984385.1 Crenuchus spilurus
TATATATATATATATGTATATATATGTATATATATATATATATATATATATATGTATATATATGTATGTCATTTCCTGTTCACCCCAATCTAAATATATTCCACAGGCAAGATGTGCATTTGGTGTATTCAGAGTTAGCGGTTACCCGTGTGAAGAGCAGCTGCCCAAACCGGCAGACACTGAAGTTATAGTCCATGACAGAAATGGACTACAAGACTTTCTGATCTACCAATAAACAGCTGCTGTGCTGATTTCACACCTGGGAGAGCATACAGAGAGCCATTGTAACAGTCCTATACAGACACCCCACACAGTGTTCTACTGTTAAGCCAGAACATTGTGTCCAAGGGAATAATGATTATCTTGTAACATCAATGCAGGTGAAGATCTGGGATATATTAGAGCATGGGTGGCCAATTCTGGTCTGAAAGATCTACCACATTGCAGAATTAATCAGTTTTACTTGCAGAGTCAGGTGTATTCACCAGAGTGATAGGACCAGGTGAGAGATAGCAAGAGAACTACAGGTGTTGGATGTAGAGAAATGGGCAGCTGTGAAGACCTGAGATACTTTAACATGGTCCAAATTGTCATGGTCAGAAGACCCCCTGACTTGTACAGGTCTGTATGTACCAGCAGTGACCTCCAACAACATAATAAACATAGTATTATCTTGTTCATAATATTTTTGCTGCAAACGTATAAGAACTGAACAGTACACTTCCGTTTACTAGTTAAGTCAAATTTATTTATAAAGAACTATCTACAACAGTGTATCTAAAAGGAGAGAACCAGAAGGTAAACAGGCATGGGAGCCCCCCGAAACACTGACATCCCTCTGCTCACAGTCAACAAACCTGAGTAATCGCATGTGAGCAGCGTTAAGACAGCACCAGCATCTCAGTTTACTGTAAATCCCTACGTCAGTAAACCCCTCTATTACCACTGAATCAAAAAAATAGCTAAAATGGATGCCCCCATATTGCTTGCGCTTGTGTAATAGATGCAAATTGCAACCAGAGCATGCACAGTAGACAGAAGTCAATGCAGCACTACTGCTTAAACTCCACCCCCTCTGTTGGGGTGACGCCCATTTTAAGTGTCAGTGCAGCTTACTGCTGAACAACACATGAAAGTGAAGATTAAATATTCATGTAAAATAAGCTGAGCTGTATTTCTAGAGTTAGCTGCTGTGACAAGTGATGGGGAGAATGTCTGTGACTGTTAGAATGAGCTGTCAGGCCCAGAGTGTCTCCGCAGGCTAAGACACTGATACTATGACCAGAGGATCACGAGTATGAATCCCAGTCATGCTGTTCACCATCAACAGCCAGGGCCCGAGAGAGCAAAAATTGGTCATGTCCTCTCGGGTGGGGTATGTGGTGCTCTCTCCCCATCATTTTCACACTACAGTGTTCGCTGGTTCAGGCGTTTACTGATTGGTCCATCAGAGCTGGGGATGGAAAAAGAGGTGGTGGCCACATCACAGGCATTGGAGGAGGGTTGTGCTTGTCTTCACTCTCCTAGAGTCAGGGGCATTGCAGAGTGATGGGGAGAGTCCATAGCAGGTGGGATGGGTTCACTGGTTACATTGGGAGGGAAAAAAATTGTCAAAAAAAAGAGAAAGAGAGAAAAAAAGCTGTCAATCAACTCAACAAATTGTCAATCACATCACCAACACACCTCAAATAATTTAAAATACTGAAGGTTAATTAGTAGGTACAGCTTGTGGAATTAATATGACACAACTGACAAAAACAATAACTGAATGAGGAAACTAATTTCAAAGTTTGTTATGAAAATTGTGGGCGGGGTTTAATATTGCACTGCAACCAGCCATTAGAAGGCAAGAACTTCACTTGTCTACTGCTCTCATTGTCTCATATACAGTCTTAAAATAAAGTGACGATAGTAGTTGTTTATGCCCTGTCCTGGGCTTAGCTGAGATAATGTAATGCCCTGCCCTGCCTTTTGAAGGGGTAGGGGACTCACTACCACCCTAATCAGGATTAATTGGAAGATAATGGATGGATGTGTTGTTGTTTAGCAGTGTTCACTGGATTGATACAGTTACAGAATTAGATCATGTGGTCAGAAAATAAAAACAACAGAAAAACCCAAACACACCACAGACGTCTGTGTGAGCTTATCGGTGAAAAATAGGTCGGTTCCTCAAGGGCTATACACTCGCTCTGGCGCACACGTCCACTTCTGGGATGTTACCACTGAGTAGCCCAATAGGGACAGTTATGACACAACCACTGAGTGTCCCACTGGGGACAGCTGCACTTGAGGCTTCCTCACGTTCAAAGTGATGTCAACTAGCGTGACTCCTGAGCTTTAGTATCTGCTCTTCTTGTAGGAGGTTTCCAGAAGATGTGTTTGGAGATTTCTCAGCACTTCACCACTGGTGATGCTCATGCATGCCAATAGTTGAGTACTTACATATGTAACTAAGATATGATGATGCAAACAGTAGAATTCAGTTGATGGGGTAAAGTATTAGTGCTAAGCTTAATCTGATTCAAACACATAATTCAGGGTGATGCAGAGGCCTATATTGATTCAAGGGATGTCTGCAATACCACAGAAATTACATTTAACATTGGAGTAAAGTCACAGTGTGCAGGATGAACAGTGTCAATGATTATTTTAATGGATATAATGATTGACATAATATGCAGCAAACTGGGATCAAATCTGGTTTAAATTTAACTTGAGAAAGAAACTGAGAATCATGTTAGATACCTTTTATTATAATAACAGAAACATCTCAAAGATAACAGTGAGAAAGATGAAGCACAAATGAGACTTCAGCTCCCAAGTAAAAAACCTCAGCAATTTCATGTTTCTCCTTAAGTTTTCGTGCAAATCTAAAGCCTCACTTTCTGCTCAGATTTGCGCAGGTAATAACATTTACTAAAAACAGGAATCTCATAAAAACTCAGACATGTCTCATCCAGAACTACGTCCTCTCAGTTTTGATGCTGTTAGGACTAGACCAGAAATGTCTCATGTCTCCTTTTTTGTTGCATTCTATTTCTCCCAAGTAATTTTAGTAGCATCTCCATCGAGCCTCCTGATCAAAGAGCAATATTTGAGCAATACATTTTTTCACTACACTGGGGCAATGTCTGTGGAGAATCTCCATTACGTCTCCTGAGCCATCAAAGAGCAATATTTGAGCAATAAAATGTTGATTTGGGTTGGGCCACATCTGTGTTTTTGAAGTTAATGTACTTTAAATAAAGTATTGATCTCTCGAGAAATAAAGCAGGGTTCTTAACTCTGTTTATGACAGCTTCCCTCTTCACCATGCTGTTGGGCCAGGTCCATGGATGTCTGTAGTTTGGATATGTGTTTGGTGTTGGGAGTCCTTGTTTACAGCCTAAGAATATTTTGTTGTCCTGCAGAACTTTGAAAGACATTCTCTGTTGTGTAATGTCTTGTAGCTGCTGAGACATAAAAGATGTTTTCAAAGTGGTAAATACAAACATTCACCTCTGGATATTCCAGAAGAGCCTAATGATGTCTAAAATGCCTCTGCTTTCCTCTCCACATGCAGCCCTGAAGAGGTCATTTGAGGTTGAGGACGTGGATTCCTCTTCACACTCTTCCTCCCCCAACATCCGGCGCACACCTTCCAACGTCCAGCAGAGAAACGCCATCTCTCCGTCCAGCAGTAGACACTACGAGTTCGGCTCCAACGGCACCAAGCTCCCCGACACATCCAAACCTAAAGCACGAACTCCAGAACCTGTGTCCCGCCGATCTGAGCTCTCCATAGACATCTCATCAAACAATGGAAAAGCCATAGATGGATCACCCAGGTATGCAGCTTTGCTTCATTTGTAGACACCGATAAATGTAATCCATTTAAGTTTCAAATGTGTTCAAATGGTTTAAACATAATCTCATTCACCCTTTCAGTGCTGGAATCGCTCGCTTTGGCCTAAAGAGGCCTGAAGCTCTGGGCCACAGCAAAACACCTGAGACCCAGAAACACTCTGTGACGTTCAGCAAGACCCTGGAGACCATTGCCCCGATTGGCCGGGCACCCTCTGCTGTGGTACCTCACGCCAGCTCCAAACTGCCCGAGACAACGTTCAGAAGGAATGAAACGCCAAGTCCAGGAGATGGGTCACGCCGGCCTGAAATCAACATCACCAAACCAACTGAGGGAAAAGGTCAAGAGAATCATCATCATCCTCCAATCTCTATGAGAAGTGCATCACCCAGTCACGCCGGGAGGAAGTCACCCAGCGCCGACGGGCACAGTAAGGCAGCTTTTCATTGTTATTGTTTTGCTTTATGTATCAGAGCAATGTTGAGGTCTTTGGAACAATGTGGATAGCCACCTGTCTGTCTGACCTTCAGCTACAGGGAAAATACAAGCAACATCAAAGAGGTAGCAACTAATATGCTGTGTGTTATGTTATGATTTTATACGGTTAAATCATGAAAGATTATTACTCAACTCATTAGAACTATTCAGTATACATGGGTGTGAATGTTTGAAAGATGCTACAGAGAAGTTGGGATTTTCAATTCATTTAACAAATTCATTGAAAATAATTAGTTCACAAATTGGACATCATGATGGATGGCAGTACCTTCAGGATATGTAACTACTAGAATGCTGTTTTTCACAAACAAGGGTCTATCAATAATTGTTTTTTATTACAGGGATTTGTGTCTACATGGGTGTAAAATGATCAGATCAGTGTTAAGTTGGTCTGTAATGTTCCCTGTGAAAATGGTTTATAATGTTCTCTCTGACATGGCCGGAAAAAAAAAAAAAAAACACTGACATGGCCGATTTGTAAATAACAGTGAAATTCCTGTAAAAGAAGAACTTACCCCAGAACCCAGAATTTAATGACCTCAGAATAGTGCTTAGATATCAGTCCTGTGCACAGTGCTGAGCTTTGGCCTTGAGTCTCCATGAGAAAGTACCAGTGAAACTAAGCAGTGGATAAGAAAAAAATCATCAGGAGCCACAGACTCCAACTATGATACACAGAATCTGGGAGAGAGCCAGTCAGCCCAGCTGCACCTCAGACCAGATTCACAGCTAGACAGAAACACAGCAGAAAGTCTGAAACAGTGATAAGAAAACCTGCTGAAGTGCTAGCACATACATTAATTTTGCTACGATTAGCAGTGAGCTATAAAAAAAAATTGTTTTTTGTTTGTGAAATTCCGTCCGGACATGTTTTTAAGTGTCAAAAAGAGGACATGTCTGGGTAAAAGAGGACGTTTGGTCACCCTATATAATATGACATAATACTATTGATGCTAACATTAGCAAAAAGTGAGCCAACACTGATTGTGTGAACACTCATACTGTTTATATTACAAAAAGTGAGCTAACACTTATGCTAACATTAATACTGCTCAAATTAGCAAAAATATGAGCTAATGCATAACATCCATTGTCTGGAGTCAGTCACCAAGACCCACAACTGCTCCTGAGGGGGTCAAATGCAAATGAGAAATTCTGCATAACCTTAAAAAACATTTCTATTTCAACCAGCCAAGATATGTTTGGGTACAAATGTAGCATCTTTAGCCAACACTAGAACTGAATAGTCACCAAAATAGCCTGTGAAAATATCCACAAAACCTCTCTGAACTCCCTCAAGCCTCATCCAGATCTTAATGAAAGTCTCACAGACTTGCCAGTAGACATTTTTAATATTTTAGTTGATAGTTTCTAACAGCAGCATTGCAGCTGTGATGTTGACGCTGTATTAATACAGGTAACATATACAGTGAATAACAGTTCATGACCCAGCTATAAGTTTATGTCTTAAAGCTACAGCTGGTGTAATTTCTCTGCTGTTTATTTAAAGAGGTCTGAATGTTGAACATTTATGGAGACATGTTCTGCTTTGTTGGGTGGAGCTCTGATTATTTCTAACATACTAAATAACTACGATCTGAATGAGCACTGTTTAAAAGAGGTCACAATGACAGGTGTGTAACCTACAATCTGTCTGTAAAGAGCATCTGTGTGGCCTATGGTTGTAATGATGTGGTGAATGATGTAGTTTTGGCTCAGGTGAAGGCTGTAGCTGCTGACTCAGACAGGAGCTCCCAGTGGGAAGAACTTATTTTGGTTCAATTACATCATGAAAGAGCTTCAGAACATCGCTTTTGAGAAAAGTTTGTATCACTCAAATAGGCAAGGAGAGGACTTTCCCCACTTTTCTGCCTGTTTTGATTGAAAGGGTTTTTATTGTTGCTGTTGTTTTGTCACTCACAGTCATCTCCAAATATTATGATCACCTACTGTATCTAATAGTGGGAATAACCACCCTTGGCTTGGAGTGTTTGCTCAATGGTGGACCCTGACAATTTCCTAGTGTCTCCTGTATTCATTATAGAGGTAAATGGTCTACTGTGTCTCCTCTGGACTACTCGCCAGAGTCGTCCGGGGGCACCACTGTTATGCTGTTGGGAGGCATTCCATTTAAGAGTAAGATTAAGGATGCTTTCACACCTGAAAGTCTAGACCATGGTCCGAACCAAGGTTCATGTGTTTATTACTTTGTATATATTTGGTCCTGTTAGGTTTGTTTTCACACTGCAATATTGTGAGCGCACCAGACTTTTATTATGACACGCCCACGTACTGTTGTCATCACTTACATGGTGTGCGTCTTCCTACACTCGACACTGATTGGTTTGTAGTAGGACGTGCGTCTGACGCGTTTAAATACTTTTATATAGTTTTATATATCGATGCCACAGTTTCTTTAGGTTGCTCTGTCATCTCCTTTCTCTCTCATCCTCTCAGAAAATAAGCTGCACGTTTTCAGTATTTTTGTGTTTTTAAAGCTGACTGTTCACATGTTCATCAGACCAAAATTATATTAAACATGTCGTCTGCTCCTCGCTCCATGTGCTGCCACGTCTCATTTTTGCTGCTGTTCTGCTTATTTTTCTTCTTCTGTTATTGTTGATGAATATTGTTACCGCCTGCGTAAACGTCCTGTATTTGGTCAGAAAGTCCGAATCTTCTAGAAAAGTGTTTTCACACTGCACCCGAACCCGACCATGGTTCAGTAGGTCCAGACTGAGACCATCTCTTTTGGTCGGACCAAATCTTGCTCCTTTGGCTGCTTTCACAGCTGCTATTTTGGTTCAGACCTAACTGAAAAGTCCGGACCAATCAATGTAAGTGTGAAAGCACCCTAAGATAATTTTGCTGTACTTGTACTCGTACTTGTGTACTGACAATAAATTGATACTGATTAAGATGAACCAGTTTGCCAATGTGATTTTCACACAACAGAATTTGACCTCCGCATTTAACCCATTCGTGCACACACACACACTAGTGAGCACACTAGGCTGTGAGAATATGTGCCCGAAGTGGTGGGCAGCACTTATCCACCAATGCCCGGGGTGCAGTTAGGGGGTTAGGTGCCTTGCTCAAGGGCACTTCAGTCATGTCCTGTCTGGGGATCAAACCTGCGACCTTCTGGTCACACCAGATCCTTACCATTAGGCCATGGCTGCCCCCATTGACAAGAAGTCAATTCTCAGTACATCTTCACTACGGCAGCACCACAAAGTTAATGGCTTCTGATATGTTACCACAACCATGTTTCACCCGGTACCCTGTTATCTTGTCCTTTTCGACATCAGCCACATCACGTCATTTGTCAATGATGATGTTTTTATACTCTGCTACAACTGACTAGAGCACACTTATTTATACATTCAACAAAGCCTGTCATATGGCATCTGTGACGCCCCAGAAATAACCAGCACACATTAGCTATTAGACAGAGAGGTGTGGAGAGATTTAACTAGTTTATGAAGGTGGAGATGGTTAGGAGTGGGACATTTTGCCAGGACATCAGGGTTACAGCTCTACTGTTTTAGAGGACGTGATCGGAGAGCTTTTCTGAGGACCTTTCAGTCTCATCTGACATTTACACTGAAGAGTGTCCCCTTCACTGCACTGGGGCATTGGGATCCAGGAATAGTGCCTCCTATTGTCCACCAACACTATTTCCAGTAGGTCTCCCATCCAAGTACTGAAGAGACCCAGACATAATTAGCTGCAGTGGAGCTATATGTGTTGTGCAGGTGTTCTAGTTACATGTGAAATATGAGCATCATTTAAAGTTCTGTTATTTCAGCCTCAGTTAGCTGAAGTGATGTAGCTGCTGATTGCAGCAGTGATGCGGCTCAAATCTGGCCGACATGGATTGATGTAATTCCTGCTGAATAAAAATGCAGTTCTTTAAGCATCAGCAGCCATTTATGATATATTTAATGGTCATAATGATTATAATAATTATGGAGTTTAAGAGTCTCTTAGAGGTGTGAGAACATCTCATCCTTCTTTAAACCACTACTGACCAAACAAACACAACTAGGGCTAAAAAAAACCTCAAAATTCAAAAAACCTTTCTGAGGGTCACCAGTAAATACTGTATATTGCGACGCCCAAGTTGTTTTAAAGTTAGGGTTATGTTTAGGTTTAAGTGTTATATTACTGAGCTACAGTATTACAGGAGTCAGTGGGATGTCGCCACAAATTTGTAATGTAGTGTATGTGTGTGCGCGCGCGCGCGTGTGTGTGTGTGTGTGTGTGTGTGTGTGTGTGTGTCTGTGTGTGTGTGTGTGTGTGTGTGTGTGTTTGTGTGTGTGAATGATATCACACTACAGGGTTTCCTTTTTCCACAGTTCACAATTTCAGTATTTTTCCTGTGCTAGCAGGAGCTCTCACAGTTGGATCTGATTAAAAGCCTCCCCTGCTATACACACACACACACACACACACACACACACACACGCACACACACATACACACGTCTAATGAATTGTTAGCAGTTACTCTAGAAGAACATACACAAACCTAGCACTAGCTCACTAACATTAGTGAGAACAGATGGACGTTCTTGAGGTGTTACGGGCTCTTGGCCTACAGTGACACACACACACACACACACATAGAGCCTGTGAGATTCCTGCAAACGCCAAGAATGAATAATGGAAGGAAAATAGAGTGTGACCAAGTATGATGTAATGACTGTATGTGTGTGTGTGTGTGTGTGTGTGTGTGTGTGTGTGTGTGTGTGTGTGTGTTGTAGACTCATTATTAGAAGAACAGGGTTCAATGTTGTATCACTCTGTCCTGAATAAGGTCAGTTCAGTTTTACATGCTGATGGACTGTAGGTTTGTTTATATGTTTACACACAGAGATTCTGGATTGTATTAAATCTGATTTTGATCTAAAACAATGTGAATGTGCTGATCTCCTAAATTTTCTTATGATTATTTACTCTTCACTGAGCTCCATTTATAATATTTGTGTGTGTTTATATACATACATATACATATACATATAGTCATACTTCATGTTTATGGTCATTTTCCAACCTCTCTTTATCTTTTACAATTATTGGTTACTCTACCTTTAAGACTAATTAATATGTAAATGAGCTGTGTTCTAATTGACCTGTACTGCACTTCATTCAAAAAGCAGTCCAGCCTGAAATATGTTAGTGTGAAGGTGAGCTATACTGGGCTGAATAAGTGGTTATATGTAAATGCTTCCTTTCTGTGACATCACAAAAACAGTTTGCTCAAAACAGCGCATTTTTGCAATTTGAAAGATATGTTTTCAAACCATTAACCAAATTTCAGAATGTGCTTTTCCATGATATGTCCCTTTTAAAACCGATTTATTTCAATGACCTGTGTTCTGATTGGCTGCCCTGTATTACACGTAAAAAAGCAATTCTAGCTGTAACACATTATAATGACTGTGTGGATGGGGTAAAATGCTATGTGACATGTTGATGCTTTAAAAAGTGAGCAAAAACTGATGATGTGTCCCTTTAAGATTAGTATATTTAAAAGAATGCTGTTCTGATTTGCTGCATTATTCAAAAAGCATCTCTGATTGAAACACTCCTTAAAACTTCAGTTTGTCAGGGGTGGCTCTAGACTACTTTAGGCTGAATTGGTGTTGGTTCTTGTGACATCACATAAACATCTCATTCAAAACAGGCTGTTGTGCAGCTTTATTTCAACATTTGGACTGAGGAAATCTCTTATTTAAGAATGAGTGAAATTTAGTTTTTCATGACATGTCCCCTTTAAGAATAGTATATGGAGTATGGAGTACTGAATAGGTTTTGGTTATTGTGACATATTGTGAACACTGCATTCCAAACGGGCCATTATTACAACTTTGTTTCTGTATATGAACTTGTGAGTAACAGACTTTTCAGAAATTGCTTATATTTGCAAAAGTAGTGAGCAAAATTCAGTTTTCCACAATGCATCCCCTTTAAACTCTAGTTTTTGCTGTAACGGGCTCTCTGGGTCCGTCAGCATCCTCTGGGTCTGGCTGGTGACGTGCCTGTAGGGCTGTTTCTTATTAAGGCCACTCTGCTGAAATTAGGCCTGACCTGGCCCAGGGCACCACACTGACCCTGAGCAGTGAGGGTGGAGGAGGTGTTGAGAACAGCAAAAGTGGATAAGAAGCAGCAGCTCTGTGAGATCTCAGAGAGGAGATACAGAACATCATCACCATATTTAATGAATATTTATGACTGAATGGTCCAGCATCTGTCGACACATTCAGAGCTTTTTGATGTTCTTCTTCTCTAAGCTCCAGCCAAAGGGGAGGAGTCATATGAAAGCTGAAACTCTCTTCTTTCTACTCAACTTGTTCATTTCTGACTATTCTGATCTGCTAGTTAAAGATTCTCCTTCAAATAAACAATGTATCATATTGTCATTTACAATATACAGTAATGTGCTGATTTAGTCCCAAACAAATAGAACTGAGCACTCAGTTTCTGCTCTGCTGAGATCTGAACCTCCATTAAACCACATGTCCAAAAGTTTGTAGACAGCTCTTCTGATTAATTAATTCAGCTATTTTAAGTTAATGTACAAATACACACACAGCTTGTCTAGTTCCTGTAGAGGAGTACTACCAGTAGTGTAGTACCAAACATCAACCTGTTCGCTACATGATCAGTGCTACTGAGGTTTTCTGAACGTGAGGATATTTTTGAGAGCCAAAGTTACCCACTTCCTGTGCAATTCAGGTTCTGTGGACAGGAAATGACCTCACAGATACGTCCACTACCAGTGGGGTTTCCTTCCTGTCAGCTGTCTGAGTGAATGTTTCCTCCCTCTCTTTCTCTCTCTCTCTCTCTCTCTATCTCTCTCTCTCTCTCAAACACACACACACACACACACACCCACACACATGGTTTTTCATGTCTTATGTAAATTTTGAAATTGAGTTTAGAGTTGAAGGCTAACATTGCTAACAAACACAAACTCAATGGTCACTTGAATATACCAGTTGTTTCTCTACAAACACCTCATCAAAGCGTCTCACGCAAACCTTGTTCAGATGTTTCAGATCTGCTTTGAACTCATTCTCCTTTGAATTTTATATACTTTATAATGCATTTTATGTACTATGTACGCTGGATAAACAGTCACCAAAACACTGAATTTAATCATTTAAGTCAGTCTGATGGATTTGAAGAATTTCCTCAAATCTGGGATCAAATTTATACATTATTGGATTTTTCACTCATTCCAGATGTCAAATAGGTAAGACATGTCTGGAGGTCATATTTTGCTGTTTTAGCTTAGAACTGGAGTTGAGAGAGCATTATTAAACTTAAATAAAAGTCACCTAAATAGCCCAGTCATTTCAGCAAAACGTTTCTCTGGCCTCTTCCTTTAGTGAAGGTGTGACTAGCGGATGTGGTTTAGGACACAGTATGACTTACATCAGAATCCTCATCTTCACTACAACTAATTCTAGATCAGCACTTCCTGCTCCAAGATGGCCAACAAAGCATTCAGCTACACAAGTATTTGTTATACTGTAATGCATCCTCAACCACATCCATTAGTCTGTCTCATCTTCTGAATGAGCTTTGAGTGGCTTCAGAAAATCTTTGGTGATGTTTTTAATAAAAACAACTGTGCTGTTTATGTGACTATTGAGTGCTAGTGTTTGTTAGCAACTCTCAGCTCCAGTTCTAAACTACAGAAGAACAATTTGAAGTCAGTTGATTAACAACATCTGAGTTAAGTGGATAAATATGTAAATATAATTTGTGGGTGAACCATTATTTTAAAAAGTGGGATAAAACATCTTAACTTTAAATTTTCTGTAAAATTAATTATTTAATAAATTTGTGACCTCACAAAAAGATTTATATATTTTGAAGTACAGTATAACTTCAAAACTAGTCTTATCTCTAGGTGACGTTAGGATGGGGTCTATCTGTACTTCCAGATTCACCCTAAACTACACCATTCTAGTTTCAGGAGATTTATAGGCTTATTATTAGTCTCATATATAGGCTTTATTTATTTATGACCGGCCTGGTTCCATTCTGCTCTGGGTCAGTGAAAATTAACAGGCATCCATCCATTGGAGTCCATGCCATTAGTTCTGGATTGAATTGGCACCTACAGATTATTATGAATTATTCTGAGAGAAATCTCCAGATAGTATCACATCACAGCACTCTTCTGCTCTGAAATAATTAAAGATGCTTTAAAGAATACAGACACTCTAAACATCCTCTTTCCTGGTGAATCCTCCTGAGTGTGTCCTGCAAGGTCTCCAAAACAGCTCAGCTCATATTACACACGCCACAGTAAGGAACAACTCACCCAGAGCTCATAATATTCATACAGGTAAAACAGCCAACTGGCCAAGACATGTTTAGCTGCTTTAGTTTAGAAGTCAGGAGTTTTTTTTTTTTTCATTTAATACTGCAAAACTGTGTCCTAAACCTCATCCACTAGTCTGTGACAAATTCCTTAACATCTGTATGATCTTTGAGGAGTCTGAGAGAAGGTTTAATGATGTGTTTTTGCGGCTATTTTAGGTGACTATTGAGTTCTAGTGTTGGTTGTATTGTCTCAGCTGATTGACTACATCTAAGAGAAGTGAAAAACTGGGTAAAAGTGATTTAGGAGTGAAACAGTCCTGGTCTTTGGAGCTGTGTGTAACATAATTGATGTCTGAATCATCTGTGAAGGTTTTAGATGAGAGCCTTTCATTATTTTTCTTTTTTTAAATGTTGATAATATTTTAATGTTAAAAGGCTTACATTCTGCATTCACTCATTACAAGAGGTGTCTAGATATTTATGGCCAGTGGTGGACTTAACCAACACACAAGCCACATATTTGCTTGGGGCCCAGAGATTAGGGGCCCTCTGCTGGCCAAAAGAGGTTGGCAAAAAATGTAAAAACAACTAAACGCATAATTGTTTTTGTTGTTCGACACTAAAGAGATCACCACGGATGTAATTGGGGGGGGGGGACATGGGGGACATGTCCCCTGCACTTTTTCAAAAGGCAGTTTTGGTTTCCTGCAGATTTTTCCATCCAAAAACAGTGTTACGTTATATTAAATGAAGACGGTTTGAGCACTAGGACCAAGCAGAAAACGGCCACTCAATCAGAGGCCTGTTTCCCTTTGGACCACCCACAAGCTCATCGATTGACTCTGCCGTTTTTTGCTAATGTGTGATTGGCTATCCCAACTGTCACTCCATCAAACAGCATCCCGACTTGTAAACCTGTTTTTAACATGTTGGATGTTTGTTCTGTCTGTGTCACATCAGCTAGATTTATTTTAATATCAGAGATTTCATATTAAAATCCATTAACATTTGTATCTGTGTCTGAATCAGACATAACATTGCTTGGGGCCTCAGAACTTCCAAATCCGCCTCTGCTTATGGCAATAGTGTACAGTGTATCAAAAGTGAGTACACCCCTCACATTTCTGCAGATACAGTATTTAAGTATAGCTTTTCATGGAACAACACTGACAAAATTACACTTTGATATGTGCAGCTTATATAACAGTGTAAATTTATTCTTCCCTCAAAACAACTCAATATACAGCCATTAATGTCTAAACCGCCAGCAAGAAAAGTGAGTACACCCCTGAGAGACTACACCCTAAATGTCCAAATTGAGCACTACTTGTCATTTTCCCTCCAAAATGTCATGTGACTTGTTAGTGTTACTAGGTCTCAGGTGTGCATAGGGAGGAGGTGTGTTCAATTTTGTAGTTCAGCTCTCTCACTCTCTCATACTGGTCACTGAAAGTTCTAACATGGCACCTCTTGGCAAAGAACTTTCTTAGGATCTTAAAAGACAAATTGTTGCGCTACATGAAGATGGCCAAGGCTACAAAAAGATTGCCAACACCTGAGTGGCCAAGATCATTCAGCACTTTAACAGACCACTCAGAACAGGTCCACTCAGAACAGACCTTATGTTGGTCGTCTAAAAAAGCAGAGTGCACGTGCTCAGCATCACATCCAAAATGTGTCTTTGAAAGATAGACACAGGAGTGCTGTCAGCATTGCTGCAGAGATTGAAGAGGTGGGAGGGTCAGCCTGTCAGTGCTCAGACCATATGCCGCACACTACATCAAATTGCATGGCTGTCACCACAGAAGGAAGCCTCTTCTGAAGTCTGTACACAAGAAAGCCCGCAAACAGTTTGCTGAAGACATGTCAACAAAGGACATGGATTACCAGAACCATGTCCTATGATGAAGATTAATTTGTTTGGTTCAGATCGTGTCAAGCATGTGTGGTGGCAATCAGGTGAGGAGTACAAAGATAAGTGTGTCATGCCTACAGTCAAGCATGGTGGTGGGAATGCCATGGTCTGGAGCAGCATGAGTGCAGCAGGTGTTGGGGAATTGAACTCCAATATGTACTGTGAAATAATGAAGCAGAGCATGATCCCCTCCATGATAGTTCCAGCATGATAATGACCCCAAACACACCTCTAAGATGACCACTGCCTTATTGAAGAGGCATGATGTTGTTTGTTTGTAGTTTGTTTTTATTCATTAGTAATAATTCATTTATTTTATATTCATTATAAAATGACTTTAAGTCTTTTTTTTGTTTGAATGTTAATCAGCATGACTTACAGCTCATCAGTAGCTTACATTATTATAATTATATGTTTATGAGTAAGTGTCTGTTTAAAATGAGCTACTCACACATTTATAATATCAACACTCCTGAACCAGAGACAACATCAGAAGTGTGTTACCTGGACTAAAGAGAACAAGAACTGTGTTCCAAAGTCTTATTTTCAGTCAGTGTAGCATTTTATTTATAAATCAGGTACTAGAGTCTGGAAAAAGAGTGGAGAGACACAGAAGGTGTCTGAAGTCCAGTGTACAGTTTCTACAGTCTGTGCAGTCTGCATGTCATCTGCTGGTGTTCACTGTGTTTTAGTCCAAAGTCAACACCTACCAGGAGATTTTAGAGCACTTCATGCTTCCATCTGCTGACAAGCTTCATGGAGATGCCCAGCAGCTGCCCACAGTGCCAACACTACTACTGGCCATCATATTACTGTGACTGATTGGCTCAACTCAATGAGCTATAAGCACATGGACAAACATTAAAACACAAATGGACTGAAGCTAAAGTCTGTAAGAAGGTAAATCTTCTGAAAGATGGTTGTTGACCACTGATGTAAACTCTTCTTATACAAAACCTATTTGCAGTTGGAGACTACTTGGACAAGTATAATGTTGGCTAGACTAGCCTAATTTACTTGGTTACTCTGACTACTGTTCCACATTTCCAGAGCATTGACACAGAGAGGTGATTAAAGTTAGCAGATCTACTTCATACAAAATCAATAGGCACCTGGCAGCCAATCAGAAAAGAGTAATTTTCATATTTGTAGTATAAACGGAATTAATGAATCAGTATCACTGTGCATGTGTTTCACTCTATTGATGTGTTGTATTTGCACTGTATTAACAGTGGGTGGCGCTGTCATACAGGTGAAGCTGTGAGCTCAGTACTAATAATTTGTACCTGGCAATTCAACTGCATTGGAATCAATTAGTATATTTAATTATATTTAATTTAATATTTTAAATTAGTATATTTAATTATGATTCTAAAAGTATAAATATTTTCTTATCTAATGATTTTTGTGTATAAAATAAAATTGTAATAATGTGAGATTTCATTATGATTTCATTAATAATTTCCCAAAAATACAAGCATGTGATGTCACATTAATTGAGAAAAAAAGAAAAAAAATTTTCACCCAAAAATAATATTTATTTATTTATCTTTATCTAACCTCAAATGTAGTCTATCAGTCAAGTCATGTTTGGAATCCAAATTTTGATTCTTTAGCTGGAGCTGTGAGTTTCTAACAAACACTAGAACTCAGGACTCACCTAAATAACCCAGTTGTTTCATCATCAAATCTTCTCTGGAAGCTCCAAGATGGCTGACGTAGCATTCTGCTGCACAAGTTTTTGTTATTGTTTATAGATCACAGAAAGTCTGATTGTGTTCTAAACCACACACACTAGTCTGTGACACCACTAATATCTGGATGAGCTTTGAGAGACTTCCGAGAGGTTTTAGTGATATTTCTACAGAAATAACTGGGCTATTTAGGTTTGATATCTAGTCTATGTTCTAGCTCCAGTGTTAAACAAAAACAAATTTGACTGCAAACATGTCCTGATTGATCAATTGCATGTGATATATGTGGAGAAGTGTGTGAATTTTATTTGTGGGTGAACCTGCCCTGTAAGGCTGAGTGTGGATGATGAAGTGATGATGTTATTGTTCTGTAGTGTGGGCCGGAGAAGCTTTGCTCAGTCTCTCCAGATCAGATTTCCGGAAACGTGCGTTTACTCTGGGCAGCAGGGGGAAAGGTCAAAAGTCACACAAGTTTCCCACCACCGTGGAAGCCCTCTGCTCTCTTTCCCTCTCTCACTCTCCCTTCTTCTCCAGAAGAATCTAAAGTCTCATTTCTTCTGTTGGAGAATCTAAAGTCTCATTTCTTCTGCTGGAGAATCTAAAGTCTCATTTCTTCTGCTGGGGAACCTAAAGTCTGTTTTCTCCTAATGAAGAACCTAAAGTCTCATTTCTTTTCCAGGAGAACCTAACATCTGCTTTCTTCTCCAAGAGAAATAAAAGTCTCCTTTCTCCTAAAGTCTACTAGGAAATCTGATTTCATTTTGTTATGAGAAACTGCAGAAATAACTGAGATCTCTTTACTGTATGGACTGTATTTACTGTAATTATCCAGCTGATGTCAACACCACTGATGTTGTTTTGTCACCATCACTGATGTTTTGTCCCACCCAGAGTCCAGACTCACACTGAGGCCTTAGTGCCTGGGACCCCCTCCCCTCCCTCTGGAAGGCCTGTGCGCGTGTGTGTGTGTGTGTGTGTGTGTGTGTGTGTTGTGTGTTTTGGGTGAAGGCTATTTGAAGTACAGTATAAAAAGGCAGAGAACAGTCCTGAAGTTAGGAAGTGTGTGAGTGAGTGAGTGAGTGAGTGTGTGTGTGTGTGTGTGTGTGTGTGTATGTGTGTGTTAGTGAGAGAGAGTGAGAGAGCACTTGAACCCAGCTGGCTGAAGCTGAATGTTCTAGAAGGTTCTTGGACAGTTCCTGATGGTTGTGATGGATTACAGCTCAGTGTGTGTGGATGTCCAGGAGGGTTCAGATCCTGAATGTTGGCGTGAGTTTCTCAGTCCACTTACTAACGATACCTAAAACTAAAGGACAAGACTGGTTTCAATTAGAACCAATGCAGCCTAGAGAGGGGAGGGAGAGGGAGAGGGAGAGGGAGAGAGAGAGAGAGAGAGAGAGAGAGAGAGAGAGGAAGCACAAAATATCCTGCACAAAATATCCTGTGGTTCTTATGTTCTTCCTTTATTTGTATGCTCAAAACAAATGACTCTCAGCCTGTCTATCTGCCTCTCTGTCTGTCTATCTATCTATCTATCTATCTATCTATCTATCTATCTATCTATCTATTGATCTGTCTGTTTGTATTTCTCTCTTTCTGCTATGGACTGTATATGGAAGGTAATGCAAATCTTATGATTTTCTATGTCTCTCTTTCTCCCTTTCTTCCTCTCTCCACTGTTTTCTCTTTCTCTCTTTTCTCTCCTCTTTGGAGAATGTTATAGCTCTCTGTAAGTGTGAACACTACATGATCAAGATACTCAATGGCATCTTCACTGCATGAGGGTTATTTAAGTGGAGAAAGACTAATGGGGTGGGGAAATTCTTATGGAGGTGGAGAAATGCTCAAGTAAGTAGAGAAAGGCTCATAAAGGTGGAGAAAAGCTGATGGATATAGAGGAAGACTCATAAAGGTGGAGAAAGGCTCCTGGAGCTGGAGAAGGGCTCATGAAGGTGGATAATTCCTCATGAAGGTGGAGAAAGGCCTTTGCAAAATACAGCAAAATACAGCACAGTCAGTGGTGGCTGGCCAATAGAGGGTGCTAGGACACCACCCTCAATAATGAAAATTGTTTTTTATTTTAGTTTTTAAAATAAACACATTTTAAACTAATCAATATGGATTATAACATGTAATATATAAAATATTTTGGAGGTAATTAGCTTCCTGCTTCATTCTCTCTCTTCTGAGGTGACAAAAATCATCCACTCAGAGAAGCAGCAGCCAATCACTGACCTGCTGATACAAGATACATGCATAGTAACAGAAATGTAGCCAATCAGTGTCCTCGAATCTGAAGCCGTTCACTGACCTGCTGACACAAGATATGCATATAGCAAGAGACATTTAGCCAGTGTCCTCAAATCTGTTGTCTAAAGGAGCTTTATTTATCACCATAGCAGAGTCTGTTAGTGGTTTTAATAACATCTGATGTCATTGACATGTAATACAGACACTAGAAATGTCTTAATAGTGAACTAGTCTTAATAGTGCAGGTGTGTCCAAAGTCCAGCATTTATGACCCATTTACCATTTTTGAATGGATCGCAAGGTATTTTAAAAATAAAATGAAGGTTGGCTTGCTATTAAGCAGGTTGTAAAAAAAAAAACGATTCCTAGTTTGAACACTGGGGGTTGCTATCACGTAAAACTAATCTAAAACACTTCACATCTTCTTTCCCCCCTAATACAAAACATTAACAATGTTCCTTATATTGTTACTTCCACCTACATTAATGGTTACTGATTTTTATTCAGTCACATTTGATGAAAGTGCTGATGCCATGGACACGGCTCAGCTGTTCATTTTTTGCGAGAGATTGACTTTGACTTCAGCATTTCAGAAAAGTTCCTCGATTAGAAGCCTCACCAATACAACAACAGGAAATGATATTGTTGAGGCTGTGTCAGTTACATTTACAGGGTATCACAAAAGTGAGTACACCCCTCACATTTCTGCAGATATTTAAGTACATCTTTTCATGGGACAACACTGACAAAATGACACTTTGGCACAATGAAAAATAGTCTGTGTACAGCTTATATAACAGTGTAAATTTATTCTTCCCTCAAAATAACTCAATATACAGCCATTAATGTCTAAACCACCGGCAACAAAAGTGAGTACACCCCTAAGAGACTACACCCCTAAATGTCCACATTGAGCACTGCTTGTCATTTTCTCTCCAAAATGTCATGTGACTCATTAGTGTTACTAGGTCTCAGGTGTGCATAGGCAGTAGGTGTGTTAAATTTTGTAGTACAGCTCTCTCACTCTCTCATACTGGTCACTGAAAGTTCCAACATGGCACCTCATGGCAAAGAACTCTCTGAGGACCTTAAAAGACAAATTGTTGCACTACATGAAGATGGCCTAGGCTACAAGAAGATTGCCAACACCCTGAAACTGAGTGGCCAAGATCATCCAGCATTTTAAAAGAGCAGGGTCCACTCAGAACAGACCTCATGTTGGTCGTCCAAAGAAGCTGAGTGCACGTGCTCAGCGTCACATCCAAATTGTGTCTTTGAAAGATTCCTGCAGAGATTGAAGAGGTGGGGGGTCAGCCTGTCAGTGCTCAGACCATACACCACACACTACATCAAATTGCATGGCTGTCACCTCAGAAGGAAGCCTCTTTTAAAGTCTGTACACAAGAAAGCCTTCAAACAGTTTGCTGAAGACATGTCAACAAAGGACATGGATTACTGGAACCATGTCCTATGATAAAGATTAATTTATTTGGTTCAGATGGTCTCAAGCATGTGTGGTGGCAATCAGGTGAGGGGTACAAAATAAGTGTGTCATGCCTACAGTCAAGCATGGTGGTGGGAATGCCATGGTCTGGAGCAGCATGAGTGCAGCAGGTGTTGGGGAATTGAACTCCAAT
>BRDA01009821.1:39385-52988 GCA_036984385.1 Crenuchus spilurus
CTCAGTTTAAACTTTTGATCTGTGATTTGTGTTCTATTCTGAATAAAATATTAGATGTTGGCACCTCCTCATCATTGCATTCAGTTTTTATTCACTATTTGTTTAGTGTCCCAACTTTTTTGGAATCCGGTTTGTACATGAAGATGGCCTAGGCTACAAGAAGATTGCCAACACCCTGAAACTGAGTGGCCAAGATCATCCAGCATTTTAAAAGAGCAGGGTCCACTCAGAACAGACCTCATGTGTGTCGTCCAAAGAAGCTGAGTGCACGTGCTCAGCGTCACATCCAAATTGTGTCTTTGAAAGATTCCTGCAGAGATTGAAGAGGTGGGGGGTCAGCCTGTCAGTGCTCAGACCATACACCACACACTACATCAAATTGCATGGCTGTCACCTCAGAAGGAAGCCTCTTTTAAAGTCTGTACACAAGAAAGCCCGCAAACAGTTTGCTGAAGACATGTCAACAAAGGACATGGATTACTGGAACAATGTCCTATGATAAAGATTAATTTATTTGGTTCAGATGGTCTCAAGCATGTGTGGTGGCAATCAGGTGAGGAGTACAAAATAAGTGTGTCATGCCTACAGTCAAGCATGGTGGTGGGAATGCCATAGTCTGGAGCAGCATGAGTGCAGCAGGTGTTGGGGAATTGAACTCCAATATGTACTGTGAAATAATGAAGCAGAGCATGATCCCCTCCATCTGGAAACTGGGTCGCAGGGCAGAGTTCCAGCATGATAATGACCCCAAACACACCTCTAAGATGACCACTGCCTTATTGAAGAGGCATGATGTTGTCATGGAGGAGTGGAAAAGCATTCCAGTGGCAACCTGTGCAGCTCTGGTAAACTCCATGCCCAGGAGAATTAAGGCAGTTCTGGAAAATAATGGTGGCCACACAAAAAATTGACACTTCAGGAACTTTCACTAAGGGGTGTATTCACTTTTGCTGCTGGTGGTTTAGACATCAATGGCTGTATATTGAGTTATTTTGAGGGAAGAATAAATTTACACTGTTATATAAGCTGCACACAAACTACTTTTCATTGTATCAAAGTGTCATTTTGTCAGTGTTGTCCCATGAAAGATATACTTAAATATCTGCAGAAATGTGAGGGGTGTACTCACTTTTGTAATACACTGTACATTTACAGCATTTGGCAGATGTTCTTATCCAGAGACATACAGCAGTGCTTTGTTTCCATTAAGAGAGTTATCTCTGTTAGTACAGACAGGTTAGAGTCCAAACAACTCTTCAGTTCAGACACTGTTAGAACAAAACCATCACTAATACCTAGAAAGAAAGATACACAACTATCCACAATACAGTATAAGAGCATAACAATGCATTACAATAAGAGATGTAAACTAGTGCTTGCTTAAGTGCTCCACAAAGAGATGGGTCTCTCTTCAGTCTGCGTTTGAAGACTGTGTGGCTCTTTGAACAGCCAGTGGGAGTTCGTTCCACCACTTTGGTGCAAGGACAGAAAAGAGTCTTGATGATAGTTTTCCCCATGTTTTGAAGGATGGTGGGTCAAGCCAAGCCATACTGGTTGCTCTAAGGGTTTGAGGTGCAACTCGAAACTTGACCATTGCCATTACGTAGAGAGGGGCATTTGCATTTCTTGCTTTGTAGGCAAGGATCAGGGTTTTGAATCTGATGTGGGCAGCTACAGGAAGCCAGTGAAGTGAACACAGCAGTGGAGTGATGTGAGAGAACTTGGGTTGATTGAAGACCAGTCGAGCAACTGGATTTTGGATCAACTGCAGGGGCTTGATGTTTCTCATAGGAAGACCAGCCATGAGTGAGTTGCAGTTGTCAATTTTTGAGATGACCAGAAACTGGACAAGCACCTGGGTGGCATCCTGGTTTAGAAAGGGTAGGATCTATCGAATGTTGAAGGGGAGGAACACTGCATCAAGTTTGCGATGTAAGTAAAAAATGATACCTGGTCATGTAGAATCACACCAAGGCTTCTTGGTTTTTGAGATGGTACGACGATAAAGTTCTCAAACAGGACAGGAAGTTCAAGATGCAGACCAATAGTTCAAGGAATGAATACAAGGAAAGCATCAGTTGAGTGTCATTAGCATAACAGTGGTATGAGAATTTATAAGAAGAAATTACTTCACTAAGAGAATGAGTGTGAAGTGAGAAAAGAACAGGACCTAGCACTGAACCTTGTGGGACACCAGTGGAGAGCCTGCCTGTAGCGGATGTGGACCCACTCCATGTTACCTGGTAGGAACATCCCTCTAAATATGATCTTAACCACTTCCACGCTGAGTCAGTGGTCCAAAGGTTAGAGAGCATGGACATGAGGAGCTCATGGTTGACCATGTCAAAGGCTGCAGAAAGGTCAAGAAGGATGAGAACCGATGACAGTCTGGCAGATTTAGCTGAGTTTTTCAGTCACAGCTATCAGGGTCATTTTAGTTGAGTGCACAGGTTTGAAGGCAGACTGGTAGGGGACCATGAGTTGGTTCTGGGAGAGAAAGACAGCACGTTCAAGAATTTTTGAGAGAAAAGACAAGAATAATACCAGTCTGTAGGCTTCTTCAGGATGGGAACCACCCTAGCAGTCTTGAATGCCAATGGAATGTGACCTGATGACAGAAAGCCATTTATGATAGAAAAGATGAAAGGAAGTAGGTCTGGAGAGATGGACAGGAGGTGTGTGGATGGTATGGGATCCAGTGGGTAAGTTGTTAGGTTGCTGGATTTCAACAGCTGTAGTACATCCTCTGTGGACAGAGAAGAGAAAGAGGTGAGCAATTTATGAGTACGATGGGAAGAATGTATGGAGATAGTGGAAGCAGAGGAGAAGGACTGGAAGGACTTCTCCTCAAAGATGGTGACAAAATCTTCGCAAGTAAGGAAAGAGGGTTGTGGGGGAGGTGAAGGGTTGAGAAGAGAATAGAAAATGCTGAAAAGCTTGAGAGGTTCTGATGTCGATGCTTATAGTTTCCCTCCAAAGAAGGCTGTTTTTGCAGCAGTGACGTCAACTGAGAGCTTGGAGAGAAGGGAGTGATAGTAGTGGAGATCTGAGTCAAGTCGGGATTTCCTCCATTTTCTCTCGGCTTTCCTTAAATCTCTCTGGCTGTTGCACAGGATATCAGTTGCCAGTTGCCATTGAAAATATTTGTCTCCCTTGGGACAAGTTTTTTCACCAGCTGCCACTGAGCACAATGCAGCAACATTCAATAAAATACAATAAAATACAGTAAAATTACTTTGTAATAAAACACACTGAAATACAGTCAAATACAATAAAATACAGTGTTAAACTGGTGCTGCTTATTATTACTGAAGTATTGTATTTGTATTGTATTTGAGAACTGAAACATTTCTAAACTTTCCATTCTTGGCGCAACTCTAGCGTGAATGAAAAGCTTTTTGTAGTTTAAAATCTACATTTGAAATAAACATTTTTGGAAGAACCTTGACTTGGTGAAAAACCATGTAGGTTCTGCAGACCTTTGAAATATTCTTAAAACTCACACATTTGAGAAAAGGTTCTTTAAAGGAGACAAGAATGTTTCTGTGACTTTGATCACAGAGTGGATCTACAGAGGTGTCATATTCCAACAGGACAATACTCAACCACATGTGGACCAGTGGGGGGTCAATGGTTGCCAGTTTGTCTCCCACTGAGGACATTTGGGATGTCTGGGTCAACAAAAGCCACCAGTAACTACCATAGATGACATGTAGGTATGTGGAGAGGCTGGATGGCATTACAGTCTACAGACATGTATCCAGTGTCTGTGATAGACGTGTAGAAGCCCAGGTCCTGATTACTGTGTATTCTGTAAGACTGATGTATCATCAATAATCAGCACTGATTTAATAATGATTCAGTAAAGACTCCACTGCTGCTCTGACCATGTCCACCGAACGGGAGTGGTTTTGGTGCATCCAGACTCTGAGATGTGTGTTTGTAGGGCTGGAGGAGAGGAAACAGTGGAGTTTTAGAGAACAGATGAGGCAGAGAAAGCTCATCCAGCTGGACGGGGGTCTCTGGGGGGTGAAGAGTTTTCACAGTGAATCACTACTGCTACAGAGCAACGACAACCATAATCAGCCCCATGTGCTACCATTACACAATACAAAACACACACACACACACACACTCTCTTAGTTCAGTCCACAGGACAGATAGGTAACCTAGAATTGCCCAAGACAAAAGGAAACTTTTATTTCTCAGTTTGGAGACTCTGATAAACTCCACAAATGCTGCTGCTGAAGGGTGAGGTAGGATAGTTCCACCACTTTTTAGATCAATTTTGCATTGGTAACTTTAGTACAGCTGTTTTCACTCCACTAGAAGTTTAGTACATATTTCACACAAGACATCATGGGAGGTATAGAGAATTTTAGTCCATGGACAATCTCAATAAACACGATTAATTACTAGAATATGAGATATTAGTCTGTAAAAATACTTAATAATTAGTATTAAACACTAAACTGCGAGATATTAATCTATAAACAACCACAGTAAACATTATTAATCACTAGAATAGTACATATTATTCCATAAACAACCTCAAAGCATGTCCCATGATGTCTTTTCTGAAATATGTAGTAAACTTCTGTTTCATGCCCCCAAGTCTGAGACTCTTTCTCTGTCTGTCTTGAGCCTGTGTGTGCTGACATCTGGGAGTCTGTGACTTATCCCAGTTTCCCCAGCAGGGTTTATGCCCCCTTGAGAGTTGATCTGGAGTGGCAAGGCTGCATGTAAATCCCACAGGGCCTGGCCCTGGTTCTGTCCCCACTCTGGGAGCTGAGCTGGACTGCCAGTTTGCAGGGAAACCCATACATGTTGGCATGGGTTCTGTACTCCAGGAACTAATCTGATTTTGCTGCTCCTTGCTCCCCAGCACACCCGAGCCCTTTTGGTTGTTTGGCAATATTTGAAGGGTTCACTTGCTTCATGTGGCACAACAGACCTTCTCTCTTTGGTTTATATTGTTCAGTGCTGTATGCACTGTGCTTTTCATTTACACTTCAATGACATTTCAGTCTCTGGTTTTGGCATTTTTTAGTTAGTGTTTTTGTTTTCACTTTAGCTAATTTTGTCACCTCCTCTATCTGCACTTGAAATCCAACTCAGTGGCCTTAAGAGTTTTTCATAAACAAGGCAGCTATGGTATGATATCAGAGTGTTCAATCTTTTAAGGAAGAATGTCAAATGCAAATAAACTTTTTTTACTCTCCCCTCTTTCACTGTCTCCCTTTTTCTCCTTTCAGTGTCTCTCCCAACTCTCTCTCTCTCTCTCTCTCTCTCTCTCTCTCTCTTTCTCTCTGTCTCTCTCTCTCTCTCTCTCTCTCTCTCTCTCCATCTCTCTTCACTATCTCCCTGTCTGTCTGTCTGTCTGTCTCACTGGTGATAATGAGCTTTTAATACTCACACAGCAGCTCTGAGGTCTCTGACTAGTTTACATTAACAGGTGTGAATGCAATGTGTTTGCTGTTCTAATAATTCAGGTCAAAACACACAGACACAGACACACACAGACACACACACACACACATCCTGATATTCTGATGTCTGAGTCCAGCCTCATACTTTTGTACAAATCTTTGTTCATTTTGAGTTTAATTCATTAATAAATATGAATTAAGTTTACAGTTGTGTATTTTTATATCACTATATTAAAATTACAAATATTATATGTCATCCTGATCATTTTAATTAAGTAAACAGTTCTCCTCTGAGCTTTTCTGCTCACGTCATCTGTTCACCTGTATATCAGACTCTTTGCTCAGAGCTTAGCGTGTGTAGGTATCTGCTCTGTGGTTTTCACAGCAGAACCGTTCTGGCTCTCTTCCTGCTCTAGCTTCCTTTAACCTTTACAGGCATGTGGAGAAGGTGTAACCATTAATCAGCCTCACATTTTATCTTCTTTGAAATGTTTCACCTTTAAATTTTATTTACATTTGTGATCATATTTGGACATAAAATGGTTCTTTACATGTTCTTCCACATTTTCCAAATGTAGGTGATTAGGTAATACATGTTTGGAGCCAAAATGTAGCTTCTTTATTTTAGAACTGGAGCTATGAAAACATTGCTACACTAAATAGTCACCTAAATAGCCTAGTTGTTTCAGCAAAATTTCTCTCAGAATTCATCCAAATGTCCAGTTCACTAATACAGTCAGGGACTACCTCAAGTACCTCATCATCACTAAAACTAGTGTTGCCAAATTTCAGATCTTGAAATAAGGGACACCTTACCACAGGTCTTACACTGTCTTAGAAACATTGTCCAGCAGACTAAAATTGCTCTCGGTAGATGCCATTTTTTAAATCTTGCACCGTCTTCAGGTGTATCTTAGCAATGCAGACAGCGCTTTTCATTGTTCACGACTCACACTAGTCATGGGCATTCTGGCTTTTTTCAGAGGCTCTTGTGACTTGCTGCTTAGTTTAAACTAGTAATAAAAGAATGTAAATTCATTAGTGACGTAAAGTAAATAAATGTAAGAATGCATCAACAGCTCAAATATTTTTTATGCATGGAAATGTAGAAATAGATTCCTCATATAATTTTCCTTTTTCATGACAAAATGTATTTATTAATTTTTTTTTTGTCTATACAATTACTTGTGTGTATTTATTTATTTATTTATTCTGTCATTTATATGTGCATTTATTTATTTATACTTATGTCATTTTGCAGAGAGTTGTGTTTTTGTAGCTTCTCTCTCTGTGTATACCTGTGCAACAATTTGTGACAACCCCCCCCCCCCAATGGTGTAACTGGTTTTCACAAACGACCCATAACTCTCACACACTATCTGTGTGCTGGAACATGACAGACAGGGTGAGGGAGAGCAGCAGTTTCCTTTTCATTCATACATATTGTGCTGTTTCAGTTCAATCTTAGGTATTTTGCCCCCTTTGATAAAAATACGGAAAAAAACATGTTCCATACTGGTTCAATACAGAAGACGTTTTGTTTACAAATAAGGAACGATTCCGTATTCTATAGGACGGGTGGCAACCCTAACTAAAACTGACTCTAGATCAGCATTTTCTTCTCCAAAATGGCTGACACAGCATTCACCTACACAAGTTTTTGTTACTGTTTAAAGTCCACAGTAAGTCTGACTGTGTCCTAAATCACACTTACTGGTATGTGATACCTTCACTAACATCTACTGTAGATAAGCTTTGACTGACTTATGGGTAGTTTGGGTGAAACAACTGGGCTAGTTAGGTAACTACTGAGTTCTAGTGTTTAGCAATTTTTGCCCAAAAATAACTAAAACTTGTGTAGCAGAATGCTGTGTCGGCCATCCTGGAGCAGGAAGTGCTGATCTAGAGTTTTAGCGCCAATGAGGAATCTGATATAAGATTTGAAGTGTCTGTAATGGTGAGCTTTTATTCATCTTTATAGTTCACTGCAAGTCTGACTGTCCTAAACCACATCCACTAGTCTGTCACACCTTCAATAACATCTGAATGAGGATCAGAAAAATTTTGCATTTTTTACACAATGTAGCTGGCTATTAAGTTGTAGTGTTTGTTTCAGCTCCATTTCTAAACTACAGAAGGCAAATTTGGACCCTAGGTAAGTGGAAACGTGTAGAAAATGTGATTTTGGGGTGAACTGTTCCTTTAAAGCTGCAAGGTTCGACACACACCACACAGCTTAACAATAGACACTCTCCCGCTGCACTCCATTGAGTGCCTCCTTGAATGGAGAGATGCGCTTTGATTGGCTGGCCTGTGCCATGTGACCGGGCAGTGGGTGTGACTTTGGGGGGAGTAGCTGAGCCCAGCTGGTGCTGCAAAACTGAGTGTTACACGGCAAAAGAAAGAGAGAGAGAGAGTGAGAGAGACTCACGTACACAGAGAGCGTGCTCAGGAACGGTGAGTCATTATCTGTTCTCCATGTTTGTCTCTTTTAAGCTCAGAGTTTCGTCCTCAAGACACACATACACTGAGAGAGAGAGCGCGCGCCTGCTGGGGGTTGGCAGGAGTTTGTTGAGTGTTGTGTTTCAATCCCCAACACACACACACACACACACACATTCTCTTATGTCTCTCACACACTTGTGCACTTTCTCACTGAACTGCTCTTTGATCTCTTACTCTTTCTCCCTTGTTTCTCATACACTCATGTCCTCATCTGTCTCACTCCATCTCTTTTCTCACACTCGGTCTCGCTTCGGTCTCTCAACGTGAAGAAGCTCTTTGCTCTCACTTTCTCGTGTGCTCATGCACTCTCGTTCTCTCTGTCTTTCACTCTCCAACTTTGCTGTACTCTCTCATTTGTCCCTCGCACAGGCTCCTGACTTCCTAGCACGTGTCTCTCTGTCTCTCTCTCTGTCTCTCTCTCTGTCTGTCTCTCTCTCTCTCTCTCTCTCTCTGTCTCTCTGTCTCTCTCGCTCGCTCGCTCGCGCACACACACTTTTTGTTTCTCACATTACCAAATGCTCTGTCTCTTTAGTTTCTCGTTTGTCTGTGCTGTGAGACTGATGAGCTCCACTTCAGCTCAGTGACCCTTCTCTTTTCTTTCTATTGGCTGCTCTGCACTTCATTCTCTTTATACATCTGGTCTGTAGTTTTATAGACAAGATCTGATTATGACTTTAATTTACAGCTGTTTGTTTGTTTGAATCACTTTAACTTCAGAAATCTGATCTAATTCACTTTATTTTGGTCATTAAGTCCAGGATCTGTAGGTCCAGCTCATAGTAGATGGTTAAAGCAGGTGTACAACCATTCTGCAACTCTGCACTTCAGATTTGCTGTACTAATCAAACACATTTAGCTGCAAAGCGAAAACCATAAACTGACTATGCTTTTACTCCACTAAGAATTTGAGATACAAATGAGACTTTAGCTTAAATGTCAAATCAGCTGCTCAAATGTTTCTCCTGAGAAAAAAACTGCATTCCTCCTCGAGTTTTAGTATCTCACATTGTTCCTAAATTTGCTCAATAGGAGTCTCATTATAAGCTGAATCTCATCCAGGATTGAATCTTCTCCGTTGTGAATGACATTTTATCTGAAAAATGAATTTCTCAGGTCCCTTTTTTGTCTCATCTTATTTCTCCTAAGGACTTTAACATTTCTGTTAAGTCTTCTGACCTGTCAAAGAGAAGCAATTGAGAAATACCCACATCGAACATCTTTCGTCATCCAGTATTGCTTTGCATTCATGAGTAGCTGTAAATTAACAATCGCTGCATCTTGTCTGAGATTAGATCGAGATACAAATGAGACTTTAGCATCAGGTATACTTCCAAGTTTTTTTGTTTATTTTTTTTTGTGAGAAAAAGATATCCATTACCTCATGTGTTTTGACTTTTAATACATCACAATGTATTCAGATTTGCTCACTCATGTCACCGGGAATCTCAGTTTGAGCTCAACAGTTTCTCTTTGAGGACTAAGAGTCTCCTCAGTGCACATTGTATGGATTACTGGTCTTGGGTCTTCGTTTTTACTAATATTGGTAATCCTAAGGAATTTAGGATCTCCATTAAGAGTTTCTCCACCAAAGAGAAACAATTGAGATATAAAATGGTCCGTTTTATCAGTTTAATTTCTCATCCTGGTTTGGAGATTCCTACAGAGCTGATAATCATCTAACACAGCTGGCTCTAATGTTCAGAAACTTCCAAGCACTTTAATGAGCTGGATCAGGATCTCCACACACCAGTGGTCTGATTTTACTCTTTCTGAGGCTTAGATGTGATCATGTAAAGGTCAAAGGTCTAAGCTTAGTCCGATTAAAGCATGGCTGATATTAGCCAGACCATTGGAGATGGATCTGGGCATTTAAACTCTTAGATTTTTTTCATCACATCCAGCGTTTTCTTAATTCTGTTGCTGATGAGTCATCTTTAATCATGTGTAGTAGTTGGTTTGACGTGAGTGTTGTTGCACCGTGCTGGGTTTGGGTTGAGTTGTCTTGAGTACAGTCTCTGTTCAGTGTCAACCTCATATGGACTCAGTTTTGTCTCAGTCTCAGGGTGAGGTGGACTAAAAATTGTTGTGGAGACCTGCCGAGTCCATTGAGCCTGTCTGAGGTAACATGAACTTGATTGCAATTAGATTTACACTCTGATTGGCTAACAGGTGGTAGTAGTAATAATAATAATTTTAGACTATATATAGTTGAATGTATATTTTATTATTTAATATATATCACATATAATGATGAATGTACAAGAATTGCAAACTAATTTTGTAAATTTCACTTTTAATAAATTCTTAATACAGTCTCTTGTCTCAGCCACTCCTGGTCTCTCTATTTACTCGTACTTGACTACTCAAAGTCTTTGTCTTGACTCCATGTATCCTGGTCATGGTTGTGACTCGTAATCGATGTTTCCGTATTTACTTGGACAGTGTGTGTCCTGGTCTCTGCTCGGACTCTGCATGTGGCGGTCTCGGCTTGGACTCGATGTCCTGGTTTGGGTGTTGACTATAATACTAGTTCTAATCCTCAGAAGAGTCTGGAAAAGATGTGGTTTAGTTTGTGAGTGTAGAACTCAGCAGGATGTTAGAACGTAAAAGAACTGAGCACCAACACAGTGAGTTCCTTTGAAGAAACTGAAACCTCAGCTGAATCTCTTGACTGTGTATTATCAGATGATCATCTGGGTCAGACGTTACCTAACAAACCTGTTGATGAAAACCAACATTTCCTCATTCAGCAGTCAGAGTTTTCTGGTTAAAAACGTTTTCAGAGAAGTCTTGGAAGCGGTTTTATTGATCCTTGCTTTATCAAAACTACAATACACCGCCAATATGTTACCAGTAACCACTAATGTACACTGTGCAGCCCAGTCAGAATGGATAGTATGTGGTGATGTGATGGGCTAATGTGGCATCTACTCTTATTAAAAACAGCTACTACTAGAAGTTAAAACTGTTAACAGTACTTCTATCTAAGTTGGAGTGCTGCTAAGTGCAAGTTATGAGAGATTTAGCTGGAGTTTGATTTCTAAATTAGCCTGATATCTTAATCCTGATGTTGAGGATTGTCCAGTAGGAATGTCCTGCTGCTCTATTCCCATTGGACAGGTTTGACTTAAATTTGCACTCAAGAGCAAAACAAACATATGCCCGCCTCTCAGGGCCTTTAATTTACCTGCTATCACAAAGTATTGTTCTGTATTCATCAGGAGCGTCACTAGTTCAGATCAAACAATTTCCTTTGCAAGACATTCTTTGCCTCAAGTGTACTATTTCACTATAATTGACATCGGTCTAAATTATCTTAAAATTGTTAAAAAGTCTTAAATGTTACTTCTTGAAGCCTGCAGAACCCTGAGAGTTTTTAGAATTGCTCAGAGCTGTCAAATCAATGAGTTTTCAGTCCACCATTGCCAAGTTGTTCTATAGGAGCTGGTTTAGTCTGCTGTACAGTAAGGAATGTTGGCTGTTTGGTGGATGGGTCCAGGTGGCTAACTCCCAGCTGTTCAGCCTTACCTCAGAGCTACTTCAGGTGTGTTATAACATAAACATTACCACCATGTTCAGAGGGTTCTTCACAACACCTTCAGACAGCTTGTCTGCTCAGCTCAGTAGAGCTCCATCTGTTTCCTCTCAGATCTGTTTCCTCCTGCTGATCTGTGGTGCTTATACTGATCTAGGACCTGTTCTACATTTTCTTCTTTAATGGTTTTGGTTCAGAACTCGGAGGTATTTATCTACTGATGATTGATTTTTGGGACTATATGGATCTCAAATGTATTATTTATTTATTTATTTTAATGTATTGATTTTACAGAAGAAAACAGTTACTTCTTGCACAGATTATTTTGGCAAGTCCTCCAATAGAGCCCTCAGACAAATTAAAGTCCTCCAATACAATGTTCGCATTAAAATATTTGTCTAATCCGGGGCTCGCATCAACAAAGTCCAGTACAATTCAAGGAGAAATAAGTTTGTGCCCTGATAGCTAACATTTTTCAAATTTAACTCTTTCAGCTCCTACCACAGTAAAATATTTGGGTAATTTAAGGTTCTCTTATAGAACACTCAGATAAAGGTTCTCCAGTGTGCCCCTGCTATACTGTCCTCTAACAAAATGAAACCAGACAACATATCAACTCTACAGAATGAAAGACACACCCACTCTCATTAGTAGGCTATCATAAGCCACACCCACTGTACACTGATAGGCTGATTTATATGTGTAGTACTGATGATTGATGCTGTGTAAAGACTGAGCTGTTGTTGAGCTGCAAATCTTCAGTCAGGACTGATTACATCAACACGTTCTAGACGTTTGTACGTAGTGAAGAAGAAAACAAACCTGAAAGTTTTTGGTATTATCTGTATGTTCTGTATACATCCTCTAGATATGTTCCAGTGTTTAGCTGTTCCTCTTGTGAAGGCTCCGTGCAACCGGGCTTGTATATTAAGAGTGAATTGTGGTGATCACTGCTGTTCCTGGCACTGAAAACGTTCTTTAATGAGATGCCAGTCAGATACGATGCCATTTTGATTTATTTCCAGACATCTGTAAACTGTTTTTTGTTCTGCTGAACAGTCTCTGAGAGGGATCCAGGCCTGACTGTGGCTGTTGGACCAAGCTGAACTGACCAGCATGCCTGCGTAAGAGGAGGATGTTAATGAACGGCTAATTGGACCAAATACCAGTGCACCAGAATGAATGGAAACGGCTGTTTTTCCTCACTGCAAATCGGTTTAAAGGAATAAACTTCATCATCACTACCTTTTAGCATGAAGTGACCATTTGTTCTACACTGTAAACTTGTAAAAGTGATATTCGACTTGGATCTGTTTTGGTCGATTCACCAAGAACATTCCTAGCAAACACTAGAACTCAGTTGTCACCTAAATAGCCCAGCTTTTGTACCAAAATGATTCTAAAATCGCATCCAGATTTTAATTAAACTTACAAAGTTTTCATGAAGATTGGCATCAGATCTTGGATCAGAATCCTACCATTTTTATGGTGATTGTCATTGAAACCTCCTGAGGTGGTACAGATATCAAATGGCCACCGCAACATGTAGCTACACTGACTTTTTGTTCAGTTTAAAGGTCACGATGAGTCATACTGTGTCCAAGAATACATCAATGGCTTCTTATGGATTTTAGATTAATTAGCCAGCCAAAAAAGTGCTATCAGGCCAGCCCTCTAACTGGCCTCTGTATTATGTATTGTGCTGTAAAATGTATGAAATATATAAAAAAATAATATTGAAATTAAGTTTTTATGAAGTAATGAGTCATATTTCAGAAACTAAAGTATTAATTTGAAACGGTTGAATTTAAAACCTTGTTCAGTCAAATTGAAAATGTAATCAGAATAGCCCTGTAGATGCACTGGACTATTTGGGTGACTATTGAGCTCTATTGTTTAACAGTGTTAGCCAGGACTCCAAAAATGTCTTAAATGATGGAGGACATCTGGGGTAATTGTGTAACTTGATTTTGAAGCAGCCGTTCCACTGTTTCCTTCAGGACTTCCATAGATCCCATTATCCAGACTCGCCTTTTTCAGATGTTTCTTCACCATCTGCTTTAGTAGCGTGTGGTGGCAGAGGTCACATTCTGTGGGGGGGGGTAATGTAAAAGTTAAACTGACTTGTTCCAAA
>BRDA01009821.1:52998-90851 GCA_036984385.1 Crenuchus spilurus
AGGTCACATTCTGTGGGGGGGGGCGGGGGGTTGGGGGGGGGTTTGGAGTGGAAGAGGGTGACTGATGAAGTGGACTGGTAGCATTCCTCCTCTCCTCTTCCTCTTTTCCCTCAGCACTCTGTCCATCACAAACTCTGCTCTGTTTTCAACACAAATTAAGAGCAGGATAACTGATGTGCTAAGACTTTAAAGATGGGAAAACTGTAAGCATATCCCTTACCATAATGCACAGAGGACGTGTTACTACACATTCATATCATAACATTAGGACCACCCCTGATTTGGACGTCACAGATGTACACCAGTCAGTTGTAGCAGAGTGTAAAACCATCATCATGGACAAAGGGCGTGATGTGACTGATGTCCAAAAGGACAAAATAATAGGGTACTGGGTGAAGCATGGTGGTGGTAGCATCTCAGAAACCACTAACTTTGTGGGATATTCTAGAGCTGCTGTACTGAGAATGAAACTTTTATATTAGCCAAAATGCATAATGATGAACAGGAAAGTGTTATCTTGTTCATTCCAAACCATGTGTGGTCATAATTTTCTGACATTACTAAGTATTTTTTATTACACTATATGAATTTTTATGGCAGATGACTGACATTTAATGCTGAGTTTGTGTTGTTTATTTTTAAATAATTGTTAATAAAAGAATAAGTTTCAGTCATGGTTGTAGAGTGGTGACAGTGACACTAGAAGGAGCTCTAACATTGTTGTACAGCAGCTACATTGATAAGACTGTCTGTAGAGTGGTGATGTTGACACTAGAGGGAGCTCTAACATTTCTACAGCAGCTACACTGCTAAGACTGCCTGTAGAGTGGTGACACTGACACTAGAGGGAGCTCTAACATTTCTACAGCAGCTACACTGATAAGACTGTCTGTAAAGTGGTGACACTGACACTAGGGGGAGCTCTAACATTGTTCTACAGCAGCTACACTGTTAAGGCTGTCTGTAGAGTGGTGACACTGACACTAGAGGGAGCTCTAACATTTCTACAGCAGCTACACTGATAAGACTGTCTGTAGAGTGGTGACACTGACACTAGAGGGAGCTCTAACATTTCTACAGCAGCTACACTGATAAGGCTGACTGTAGAGTGGTGACACTGACACTAGGGGGAGCTCTAACATTGTTCTACAGCAGCTACACTGATAAGACTGTCTGTAAAGTGGTGACACTGACACTAGGGGGAGCTCTAACATTGTTCTACAGCAGCTACACTGATAAGGCTGCCTGTAGAGTGGTGACACTGACACTAGAGGGAGCTCTAACATTGTTCTACAGCAGCTACACTAATAAGGCTGCCTGCAAATGTGATATTTTTCTTTACTGACTTCACACGCTGATTGATTACCAGAAATTGGGCGATGCAGATGATCTAAAAATAGCAGTAATCATTCTGATTAATCTGCCATCTAATTAATCAGTACCATTCATTGTTTATATCATGTGAAAGTCTGGGTGATATCTGGTGGTCAGAGAACAGTTGGTTCTCGTAATGGACATGTTGGAGAAATGTGCTGCTGTGAAGACCTGAGAGTCCAAATCATGATGGTCGGAGAATCTCTAAAAGGCTTGAATTTGTCAATACCTACAGCATCCACCAAATTCACCAGATCTCAGTCTGATCTTGGCTTAGATGTTCTGGAATATGTGCAATATTCTGTGGCTCCACCTCAAAAACTTAGAGGATCTATTGGTAGTGTCTGATACCACAAGACACTTTCAAAGGTGTTGTAGAGTCCATGACCCAAAGGGTCAAACCTGGTCCATGGAGGACCAACAACCACACTTGTCATATTGGGCAAGTTTTCTGTACATGTTCTAGTGTTCTGCCATCTGTTCTTCTGTATCTGGAACTCATACAATCCAGATGAGCCTGGGATGAGCCTCAGAGGCTGGGTCTGTCCTGCTGGAGGTCCTGAAATGCTCTGTGTAATTTAAGCCTGCATATATCTACTGGAGACAGCCCAGACCGTAAAAATTTACGAGCGTTTCCTTGTCCGACTGGACTGGGGGTGGGGTTGAATATCTTCTGCACTCGGTCTGATTGCTGCAAAACATGAACTTAATCTTTTCAGGAAGTTTGGTATCGTGCGTCTGAGATTTCAGAGTTTTTTCAGGAAGAGGTTGGTCAGTGGTCAGCGCTGGCTCTAAACACGCTCTCCAGCAGCAGCTACAGGTTGAAATATAGACTGGTTGCTGTTTTGTTTGCAGGCACAAGCCGTACAACAGGACATGGATGTGTTTTATAGTGTTTCTGATTTAGCTATAATATCAGTATTGGCAGATGTTTGCATAAATGTAGTCTTGAGCGATAATTCTAGCTGATATTAGTTGAATGTTGAGGGTGTCTGCACTTCAATACCTGCAGCTTATTCATTTTAAACATCTACAGACATGCGGTTTCTCTATACTCATTTTTTATGTTTCTGCTCTTTTGTTGATTTTATATAGACTCGCTCATAAGGTTTCTCCCATTGTATATCACGGGGCATTTTGGTCCTACACTGTCACTTTGGCCATCGACAGGTTCCAGAAAGATGTCTTTAGTGCGGGTGTAGCATCAAATTTTGGGCTTGGGGTAAGTTGCTGTGCCCACACCCCTCTCGCTGTTCACCACAGCCAGGTTCACCATTAGACCCTCTCCGATCCCTGGATGTCAGTCATATCTGATTGTTAGAGGTGTAACTGACTTTAGGCTCAGTTTTGTCAGACCTCAGTCCAGTCGTACAGTAAACCGGACCTCAGGCTCCACACAAGCTGACCGTGAAGACAAGGCTGAAATTGCATGTTGTGCGCACGGAATAAATCTTCAGCTGGCTTTGTTGGGGCATTTTCCTGGCCTGTCCGTGGCTGTGGGGTTTGCGAAAGAGTTTTGGAGTTGACTGCATGCCTGTGTTCCGCAGCGTTCCTCAGTTTGAATCGTTGAGGTAACAAATAAGAGAACTATGGAATAATGAGTTTCATGACTGAGGAGCTTGAGATGTACTGATATTAGTATTTGTGATGTTTTAAATACAGGCAGTTCTGGTTCCGTGTAGTGAAATTACTTTGTAGTGTTTTTGTACTGAAGTGTATTAAATCACATTGTGATGGTGAAGATGAAGAAAATGGTATCCTATCTTGGCTCCGCATTGAACATTGTAACAGTCATTGAAATGTACTATTTAAATGGTTTGTACCTTAATTCTAGGTAAAAACAATAGTTTTTTGTCCTGTTGTTATATTTGTATAATCATCCAAGGTGAAATATACAACAAGGAGGCACTTGAGAGGGATTCCAAATCTGAACTGATGAACTATTTCCCTGGGTTGACTGAGCTGTGTCTTGCTGAAATGTGATGCTACATCAGAGCCACTAGACTTCCTGTGAGAGATCTTCACCCACAGATGACTATTTTTTGAACAAGTGGAGTGACTATAGACCAGGGGTGGGCAACTCCAGTCCTGGAGGGCCGGTGTCCAGCAGAGTTTGGTGCTGATTGTGCTCTGGCAATAAAATTAAACCTTCTAATTGCCTGCTGAGTTGAATCAGGTGTGTTTGATCAGGTAGATCACCAAACTGTGCAGGAATCCGGCCCTCCAGGACTGGAGTTGCCCACCCCTGCTATAGACTATGGACTGAGGAGATTATCTCCCCGCTGGCTGGGAAACTGTGCTGTTGGTTGCGGTAAAGTGGTGAAGAAAAGTTCTGTATACATTAAACTGTAAAAATACTGTTAGAAGGGCTCAAGACTGCCGTCAGTGTTCTTTACTACACTAGATCATATAAAATACACACTTTTATACATTCTAACATTTTATTACAATTGCTGTGAAATCTGTGATATTTCAGAGACCAGCACTGTTAAATGAAGCTGCACTTCCTGTGAATTTATTAGTCCTGACTATTATAAAATGGCTGTTTCTACTAATGCGTCTTCAAAATGATGAAACCGTTTGTCATTTCATCTAAGAACTGTTTTATTTTTTATGCATTAAATGACATTTCAAGGGTTCATTTTGTGTTAATATTGATACTGTTTCAATAGTAATTTATGGAAACTCCAAATGAAATGTTCTAATTAATTATTATAATTAATGTATTAGTAGTAGTAATAATTAGGGCTGCGAATCTTTGGGAATTGAGCGAATCGATCCAGAATCGATTCTTGGGGTCACAAATAAATTTTTTTCCGATTCTTTCAAATACAAACAAAATACGTTACTTTACTGTTGCAATCTCTGCAAATCACATGAGCCACGTCCAGCCCTTTCTTACCCGGGCCTGGTTGACGGTAAAATCCAAAGTGTTTCCAAATGGTTGATTTCAAAGACTGTGGCTTGGCTTGCATGCCTGTACATAGCCCACGCTGCTTCCTTGTTTTGCCTAGTGCTACGGTGGCTGAGAAGGCACATCCACACCCGCAAAAAAAATTGATTTTTTGAAAACGAGAATCGATTCTGAATCGTTCAATGTTAGAAAAGCGATTCGAGCTCAAAGCGATTTTTTTCCTGCACCCCTAGTAGTAATATAATAAGTAAGTAAGTAAATAAATAAATAAATAAAAATAATAATTTGAGACTGGATTTCATGAGCTATGGTATACTGATTAACATAAAACAAAAAAGGCTTGTAATATGTCATGTGTAATGAATATAAAATGACAAATTTCCTTTTTCTCCATGTTTTGATGCACAAGTGTCAGATTTGTACAATCTAATTGTTTTCTAAAGGAACAAGAACTTCAGATCTGCACACTGTGTGTGTGTTTGTGTGTCAGGTTTAGTGGAAAGCTCTTGGTTTCCTGTTGCAACTCAGAACTTGAAGCACACTTTGAGATATAGGTCAACAAATTCTGTACGTCAACTAAATTACTACTTTTTTTTATATGAAACACTGATACTCAGATTTATTTTGACCATTTTCAAATACTTTGGATTTCGTCTCTGTTAACCACGTTAAACGTATCATGACTTTAACATCCCCAGTATAACCTGACAATTATTTTAACATAATGAATTAAAATACAGGCACTAAAACGTCAAATCAGATGTAAAATGAGTTTAAAAACACAAACCTGCTCATTTTAAAGATGTAAAACAGTAACACGTTATAAATGTGAACATATGACAGTAAAAATGGAAATCAAATGAAGCAGATATACAACTACATTAAAACAAAAAGCATCTGTGAGCTTCTTTAATTGTCCACTTGGGGCAGTGTTGGCTACTGCTGCATTGTGTGGGGTAGTCGTGACCTGGTGGTTAGGGATTTCTGATCTGAAGGTCACCTGTTTGATCCCCAGTTCATGACTGAAGTGCCCTTGAGCAAGGCACCTAACCTCCAACTGTAAGTCACTCTGGATAAGAACATCTACTAAATGTCTCAAATGTAAATGGCTTCACCCCTCCTGTCTCACTACTTTTACAGATTTTTAAATCAAAGGAAAATGATCATATATCTGTTTTACTTACTCTATCAACATCAAACTAACACTGAGGTTAAAAACAACTGGGCAGGAGTTGATAGTGATCAACGCTTTGTTGAACCAGTCAGCAGAGGTTTAACACTCTGGTGTCTGAGGGTACTTCCGGCTTGACTTTTTCACAAGTTACACACATTTTAAATTCTTTTCCTCCAGAGTGTTAAACAGGCTTTTGTTCAGCACAAACTCTGCAACAACAGTGTCAGAACAGTAAGAGTGTCATATATCTGCTCTAAACATTTCCAAAAACCTATTTTCAGATGTGCTGATATATTGAGAAAACGCACTCTAAACATTTTTAGCCAAGACGTTTGAGCTCTGAGCTGAATAAACAGGTGATGGCTACACACGGCTCATTATAGTTTTTAGAATTTGTATGTGGCTTTATTTCTAAAGATTAAAAAATGAGGTTACACTGTTTTTTCCTCAGTCACTAACCATACATTGAATGTTTGAGATGTGTGAGGTGAGAAGTCTTTTATTCAGAATCACCTCAGGTGAGAGGTCTTTGTTCAATTCACATTCCAGAGATTCCAGGCCTCTGGAACCCACTGGTGGAATGTACGGAATTTCCATGTCATTATCATATGAATGACAGAGTGCATCTTTTGGTACGAAAATATACGTAGCTGTCTGACTCGCTTTGACTCGTTCTCACAGACATGTCTCTGCTTATTTATGATCTTATTTAAAAGCTCATTTGCATGTCTTAAAGCTACAGTAACAATAACAGGTTGTTTAATTCTACAGTTGGAAAATTATCATGTAAACATGAATGATGACTTTTAGTACATAAACATGCATAAGTGCTCTATGGACAACAAAATCAAAAATAAAAGAAGGAATGAATGTCTGCTTTATGTCTGATGTACTGCTGTGGATTTAAATGCGGTAAACTGAGCTTGTTTAACTTCCTGCAGTACTACATAAGAGGTTCAGAGATTCTTCTCTTTTTAACCTTTTAACAGTTACCAGTATTGTTTAGGATTCTCCATCTGAATCTGCATCTCCATATCTTACAGGAACTACATAAAATAAATACGGAATGTTGATGTTTTGTAGAAGAATGATCAGGAAATGTTGTAAGATTTGTAGTATAATACATGCTGCTGAGCACTAAAATGTAGAAGCTTTAAGAATTTTAGTCTCACAAATCATTTTTCACTCAGTGCAGCACTGAAGGGACATGATGTAGGTTCAGATTATAGAGGTTTATTATTATAAGTGCTCAGTTCTAATTGTTTGGGAATCAAACATCAGTAAAAATCAACACTTCTTGTAACTGAAGATATGACATGGTTTATTTAAAGCAGTGTCTATAGCCATTCAAAATAGTCACAAATGAATGAGTAGTAAGGATTTCAGCTTTAATATGACTCCTCCTCTTTTGGGTGGTGCTTAGAGAAGAAAGTCATGAAGCTCTGAATGTGAGGTTTCCTCTTCTGCCCCAAATGCACTCAGTCAGCACGTTTGGAGTCTTCAGTTTTAAAATAAACAAGTAATCCCCCCCATAAATTCATAAATTACATTTAACATGGTCAGCTAAATAGCCCAGTTGTTTGGAGCCCAAATTTGGTTCTTTAGTAGATCCGGAGCTGTGAGGTTAACGTTGCTACATTATAACCCAAAAGTCCCCTAAGTTACCCAGTCATTTCCTCAGAAGGCGTTGCAGACTAGTGGATGTGGTTTAGGACATGGTATTACTTGCTTTGAGGAAAAACTTGTGTAGCGGACTGCTGCGTCGGCCATCTTGGAGCAGGAAGTGCTGCTCTAGAATCAGTTTTAGTGATGAGCCAGCCATGCTGCTGTCCGAAGTGTCTGTAACAATGAGGTTTTATTCATTTTTAGTTAACAATAAGACTATTTAGGTGACTATTGAGTTCTAGTATTTAGCATTTATAGTATTTAGTGTTAGCTTCTCAGCTCAAGTTCTAAAGAAATAATTTTTGGACTGTAGACCTGTCTCAGCGTGACTACCGTTCCTGTGTGGAGTTTAGGTCCAGTCATATCTTCTGTAACAGGTTTATGATCTGAGGTTTGATGTTTCACACTTGTTTGAGTTGAGAGTCCACACTGGAGGAGGTATAGTCTTCACTTTGATTCTGCTTATTCAGTCAGGCTTGTTAAACTCACGTGACTTTAAGATGAGACTAAATTTGGTCAAACTGGAGTATTTATGGAAGCGGAATGAACTTGAGATATTTTACTATAATCAGAGCTCTGGTTCATGTGAGCTGATGATCTTCAGAAAATGTCCTCATGCAGGTTTTGTGTATAACACTGTAGGGCCCCATCTGCTAATATTGATTGACAACATTAAATGGTTTCTTTAATTAATAAATTAGTCATGACATAATTCATGATATTAAGTATTAATTTCATGTTCTCTTATTTCATTTATTTCTAATTGCAGCAATTTCAGGTTAGTTTATTTAAAAGGTTTGATCAGTAACCAATCTGTAGATTTGACTATGCTCCACCTACATGTTTTTATAGCTCCTCCCACACACATTCTTTTCTACAAACGTGGGGTTTTTGGCCCTTCCAACAAAGGTGGTGTTTCACAGCTCCTGTGAGGTTGTAAGCTGTAGTTCTGTTATATTCTAGGCTGTATTGTTAGTGATTGTGCTGATAATATGTTTAATTGAATTTCAGTGTATTCAGCAGTCAGGTTGTGAGAGTGTGAGAGAGAATTAAGCTGCTCACCTCTAACGTCTCTCTCTGATCTCTGATTTCAGTTTGGTTTTGGTTTTGAATTTAGTCACAAAAACCAAGAAATCTGTTTCCTTTCAACATCAGCTTCATTTCCTCTCTATCTTTGTCTTTCTGTACCTTGTCTGTGTATCTGACTGTCTGTCTATCTGTTCATGAGCTGCACTCTTAAGACTTTTTCTATGTACACAAGGCTTTTTCTCTCATTGTTCAAAAATGTGTCTAAATCTGTTAGTGAGCACTTCTCCTTTGCTGAGATAATCCATCCACCTCACAGGTGTGGCATATCAAGATGCTGATTAAACAGCATGATTATTGCACAGGTGTGTCTTAGGCTGGCCATAAATAAAAGGCCATTCTAAAATGTGCAGTTTCATCGCACAGTACAATACCTCAGATGTTACAAGTTTTTAGGGAGAATGCTATTGGCTTGCTGACTTCAGGAATGTCCATCAGATTGAATTGAATTGAATGTTAATTTCTCTAAAATAAGCCGTCTCCAAAGGCGTTTCAGATAATTTGGCAGTACAACCAACCAGCCTCAACACAGACCTTGTGTAACCACACCACTCTAGGACCTCCACATCCAGCATTTTAACCTCCAAGATCATCTGAGACCAGCCACCCGGGCAACTGCTGCAACAATCGGTTTGCATAACCAAAGAATTTCTGCAACAACTGTCAGAAACCGTCTTGGGGAAGCTCATCTGCATGCTCGTTGTCCTCATCGGGGTCTCCATCTGACTGCAGTTTATCATCGTAACTGACTTGAGTGGGCAAATGCTCACATTTGATGATGGTATGGCACATTGGAGAGGTGTTTCAGATGAATCCCAGTTTACACTCTACAGGGCAGATGGTAGACTGCGTGTATGGCATCATGTGGGGGACTGGTTTGCTGATGTCATCATTGTGAATCGAGTGGCTCTTGGTGGAGGTGGGGGTAGAACACCTTTCCAACATGCCATACGTGTCCCATACACAAGTGATGACTCTCATGTTGGTGATGTTTTGGACCCTCGGTCTGAATCAGCTTGTTAAGTCACTGTGTGTGTGTGTGTGTGTGTGTGTGTGTGTGTGTGTGTGTGTGAGAGAGAGAGAGAGAGAGCAGATGGCCTCAGCAGGTGCTGGAGCCTCATGCCCAGAGGGCCATCAGAACGGACATGCAGTGTATGGCTACAGTGCCAACGGCTCTCGGTGACCCTTAATTACACCAGAGCTCAGTACAGACACAGAGCTCAAAACACTGATACCACCTTAAATTTACTGTACATATCTCGTATCTCATTTTGAGAAAGCTATGCTGTAGTCTATTCCTGCACGGTTTGGTGATCTTCCTGATCAAACGCACCTGTTTAAACTCTGCAGATTTACAGCAGAGAAATCGCCAAACTGTGCTGAACTGGAGTTTGACACCCGGCTCTAGACTTTGTCTGTTGACCACAGATGGTGACGAGATTGCATTAAACTATCCGTATCGGCAGCAATCAGTTCTTGTATATCAATACATCTCTAACGCTAAGGTCAGACCTGTGAAATGAATGCAGTTAAGTGAGAAGCTCCTGTTAACAGCCTTCGTGTCCTGATGTAAATGGGAAGTGCTGGCAGAGCTGCTCAGGTTTTGGAGGAGATGGTGTGACATACAGCAAGTTTCGCTCCAGGCTGTAAGTCTCAATTTCAGGTCTGATTGTGTGCTTTAGTTTAAAATGTCAGAGGAACGTAAGGAATCGGAGAAGCACATGGTGAATCAGACCTGATGGTGATGGAAAATTCCATTTTCATTGATGAGTTTTAACCAGAGCTGTTCTTTCTTAGTGGGGGGTTTTAGGGACTACATTTACATGTGGAGGGAGATCGAGATGTAGTTTGAGCCTTTAACTTTTAGCAACATTAGTATTTTTAGGAATTGTGTGCATGCCAATTAGCATTATACAATCCTGCACTACATGCTTCCATCTGCTGACGGGCTTTATAGAGATGCACAGCAACTGCCCACAGTGCCAACACTACTACTAACCATCATATTACTGTGACTGATTGGCTGAACTCATGAGCTGTAAGTCATACTGATCAATATTAAAACAGAAAAAGGCTTGAATTATGTCATTTTATGTGTAATGAATGTAAAATATGACGAATTAAATTCTAGACAAAAACTTTCACCATATTTTTAACTTTTTGATTGCTGACTACAGATGATCCAATATGCTTATGAGTAACCAAAACAAATAACAAACATCTCACATGATCAGATTGAGATCTGGAGGGCTGTGTCAGTAAGCTGACCACTTGCTGTTTTGGAGATGCTCGGAGTTCAATACCAGACAGTCGGCCTTATTCACGTAATGTTTTGGCCCATCTTGGCAGATTTATCAGAATGTGTTGCTGACTGACAGGAAGTGGTTTTCTGACTGACAGGAAGTAAACAAGGTTCCCTGAACTCTGTGATATTCTGAATTTAAGAAACTGCAGGTGAGCAGTAATGTTCTTTTTGGAGAGCAGTGACTTTCTCCTTGCAACCCTGCCATGCACACCATTGTTGTTCAGTGTTCTCCTGATGGTGGACTCATGAACATTAACATTAGCCAATGTGAGAGAGGCCTTCACATGCTTAGAAGTTATCCTGGGGTGCTTTGTGACTATTACAGGCCTTGCTCTTGGAGTGATCTTTGTTGGTTGAATACTCCTGAGGAGGTAACAATGGTCTTGAGTTTCCTCCATTTGTACACATCTGTCTGACTGTGGATTTGTGGAATCCAAACTCTTTAGAGATGGTTTTGTAACTTTTATGTCAAATTGGATCATTTTTCACAATAAATAAATGACCAAGTTTAATATTTTGTCTTGTTCTCTGGGTTCTGGAACGTAAAGAGAACTGGGTTCTCTTTTATCTACTTTAAGAACTGATGGTGTTTTAGGTCATTTTTAGACAGGAATATAGAAAATTCTAAAGGGTTCACAAACTTTCAAGTACCACTGTAAAAACTCTGTTTATACTAAAGTGTTGAGGTAAGGATCAGGGTTAGGATTTAGTTTGTGTTTGGGCTTAGAATTAGGGTTAGAGTTAGGACTAAGATTAGTTATTACCAGGGTTAAAATTTGGTTTTAGGTTTTGATTTAGGGTTAGGGGGTAGGATTAGGGTTAGAGTTAGGTTTAGGTTTTAGAATTTGGCATTAGGATTATGGTTTGATTTGAAGGCTAAGATTAGAGTTGGAGTTTGATTTATAATTAGGAGCAGATTTAGGGTGAGGTTTAGGTTTTTAGGTTTAGGGTAGTTTGAGGTGATGGACTTTTAGTTGATTGTCCATTAAGAGCAAGTTATGCGTCTTTAATAAAGTATTAATGGCCTCTCTAAATAAAGTGTTACACTAGACCTGTTACACTAGACCTGCTAAACATCAGATTTGGACTAGCAGATTGAACACAGGGTTTGTTTACCACAGCACACCACAGAGCTTATATACTAAAACAGTGTTAAGTTTGTCCCATAGAGATAAACAGCCTGCAGTCTGATGAGGGGTTAATCAGGATTATTCTGAACAAAATCTCTGTTGGTCAGTGTTGATCATAGTTTATGGTGATGGTGATTAAAATCTCATACTGACCACACAGGTACAGTTACATTATTACTAATAAAGAGGAGCTGTGGACTGGTACTCCAGTGTCTTCGCTCGTTTCAAAGAGTCACAGCTGAGACATAATGAATCTAAATGACAGTGTGTGTTTTTCTTATTGCCATCTTCTAAAGATTCTCATAAATTCCTCTCTCAGCAGTTTATTACTCATATTAACTCTCCAACATCAGTCAGAGTTGCTCAACACTCTCCGACTGTGAGCCAGAGCATTTGAAACGAGTGCAGGTAAGAACAGGTCTGAGCCCCAGCTCTGAGGCTCCGCCCCTGTAAGGCTGATGTGAGATGAGATGAGTGGGGTTATAATTAATGAGCTGAGTTTGTACATGTTTTTGGTGCTGTGCTGTGTGAGTGTGTGTGCGCGCGTGTAGATGGCCGTTACAAAGAGGAAGCCACATGCTGTCGTAGAAAAGTCACTTCTCACTCATCCGCTCCCACACACACACAATCTGTCTCTCTCTTCATGTACAGATGATTTCAGTACTGTATGCTGATTGCACAGGACTTGACCATCTTGCAATACTAATATATTAATAAACATTTGCTGTAACGTTGTCATTTTATATATAAATAATTATAATTTTATGCCACATGAATTGAAATCTAACACAATAAATGTTGATTTCATAACTGACCATGTTAGAAATGACTTCACATGACCATGTTAGATGTTGCCAAATAATATTCAGTAATAATCTGCCGTTTATTCTGATTTATGACTGTTGGTCCAGGTTTACGGATCATTTAATAAAGCAATTCTGTCTCGGATACAGTAAACTCAGCACTTTCCATCCAGCTCAGTTACAACAACTTAATATTTAAGGCTGAGTCCACTACAATGACTGTAAATGTGGAGCACAGAGTGTGTGTGAGGAGTTCTGTGTATGAGGAGGACAGTGTGTGTATGAGGAAGATTGTGTTTGTGTGTGCGTGTATGTGAGGAGGAGGACTGTCTCTGAGGAAGACTGTGTATGAGAGAGAGAGAGAGAGGTTCTGTCTCTGAGGTCTGTGTGTGTGGAGTTCTGTCTCTGAGGTCTGTGTGTGTGTGTGTGTGTGTGTGTGTGTGTGTGTGTGTGTGTGTGTGTGAGAGAGAGTGAGAGAGATTTGTCTGAGGTGTGTGAGGTGTTCTGTCTCTGAAGAGGACTGTGTGTGTGTGTGAGGAGTTCTGTCTCTGAAGAGGACTGTGTGTGTGTGTGTGAGGAGTTCTGTCTCTGAAGAGGACTGTGTGTGAGGAGTTCTGTCTCTGAAGAGGACTGTGTGTGTGTGTGTGAGGAGTTCTGTCTCTGAAGAGGACTGTGTGTGTGTGTGGGAAGAGTGTGTGAGGAGTTCTGTCTCCGAGGAAGAGTGTGTGAGGAGTTCTGTCTCCGAGGAAGAGTGTGTGAGGAGTTCTGTCTCCGAGGAAGTGTGTGCAGTACTGGAGCCTCATAGCTCCAAAGTAAAAATAATGATGCAATTTCAGGAGGCCAAGCACTTGGTCTGAACGAGCAGAACTGTAGTGTGTTATGACAGAACTCTGGCTGTGTTCAGGCCCGCTGTGTACTTTTCAGATCTGAATTGATTGTTTCTGATGGATTTTTTCAGATTCTCCGGGACTGTGAAGATGTTTATACTCTGACTGTGATTTTCTATGCAGCTCCACATCAGAAACATTAGAATATAGTGAAAAAGTTCAGTTTCTTGTCTTTTGTATTACACATAAAGTGACATTTCAACATTTTCCAAAGTGTTGATACTGTTTAGTCATTTATTCACAAATGGTCTAATTTGAGATTCTGATGATTTAAGTCATACTGATCAACACTAAAAAGGCATAAATGTGTCACTGTGTAATGCATATGAAATATATGGCTTTAACAGTATGAACACACATTTTTCATCATAGTCCAGTTTATTATTCAGATGATCTTACACGCACTGTTCATGTTATTTTATTGACCTTCTGATCAGCTTTTTATTTAAACCGGCTCATCTCTTTACCTGCAGGGTCAGAGGTCATCACCACTTTCTACGGTAACATGGCGGACACAGCGAAGCCGGGTCAGCCCCAGCCAGTCGGACGGAGCGAAAAGACGGCAGAGTTCGGCTATGTGGGCATCGATGCCATCCTGGAGCAGATGAGGAGGAAAGCTATGAAACAGGGCTTTGAGCTTAATATCATGGTAGTTGGTGAGTTACTTAAACACTGTCTCTATAAACATTTAACATTTATCATGACTTTAACTTCACCTGTATGAGCTGCTCATTAACACACTGATCACCAAACACATCAAATCAGGTTTAAACATGACAGTAGTAGGGCTGAAACGATTGAGTAACTCGATTATTTGATTCCTCAAAATGTGACAAATTTGCCTCGAAGCTTCATATAATTCACGTCACCAAAGTCCGTAAATCATTGTTTTACACCAGTGGTGCCCAGTCCCGGTCCTGGAGATCTACCAACCTGCAGTTTAGCTCCAACGTTAATCTAACACACCTGAGCCAGGTAACGGAGACCTTCAGGGGTCATCTGAATACGAGTCCAGCATGTTGGATCTGAACTTTCAAGGGTGGTAAATCTTTAGGACCAGGATTGGGCACCAATGTTTTACACAAACTGTTATAACTGATGCACGTTTCAGAGATTTAAGGAGGCGCAATTTATTTTGCTTTCTGTGACAATGGTGGAAAATGAAGGCACCGGTGTGCATAAACAGCCAAAAATGTCTAAAGTGAACCAAAAGCATCCTCCTGTTAACTGCACTGCTGCCTGGTTCAGCTGCTGCAACACTGACGAACATGTTTTTACGATTGTTAACTGATATGAACACGTGCACTTCTTAGAAAATACAGTATATCTCTCTCTGTCTCTCTCACCATTTGTTACTTATACTTAGGACATATAATATTGTGGTACTGAAGTGTATTGAGGTTTATCACACAGCCCCAGTGTTCTACGTTAAAACACATACAGCCACAGAGGACTGTTTGTGTTGGTGCTGAGTGAACTGATCTGCTCTGTAGGTGTTCAGATTTGATTTGTTGTTCTTGGCTGTGTTTGAGAACCTGCAGCTATGACGTGTGGCCACTTGTAGACACTGAGAAACAGCAGCAGCAGACAATGCACTTATCACAGCTACAGGGTTTAATGATGTGGATCTCTGCTGTTTGTGATTATTGGTGAGCGCTGCCACTCAAGGCCTACAGAGGATCTCTGTTAACATTCAGTGAGTTTGTTTACCTGCCAGACAGTCAGGACGAGTGTGTGTGTGTGTGTGTGTCTGCGTTTGCGTGAGTGCTTGTGTATGGTTTTTTTTTTTTGTGTGTGAGACACTATAGCAACATTGTAACAGCAACATAGGAACAGCCTAGTACTTAGCAACCACTTAGCAACACCATAGCGACAGCCTAGCAACCACGTAACAATTATCTGACGTTGTTAAGCGAAAATTAAAGGTTGTGAACTTTCCGTTTTCCTAGTTAATGATGCATTTTAATTGTTTATACCGCAGGGATGAGAAATACTCTGCTCTGATTGGCTGACAGGTGTGTAATTCTGTATATTGCGACACATATGAAGTAGATCAGGTAAATAAAGGTATAGTAACTTTTCTGTTTCAGGTGACCTGATGTCTATAGTTGTTGCCTGTATTTGTGGGACAGATGTGCTGGATAATTGCTGGCAGTTCAGATGGCTGTGTTGATAGCGAGGCAGATGGCTGTACTGGTTTTAGTGGTGGTGGCAGCTCTGTGCTTTTGTTTCAGGGTCAGTTAGAGGGTCAACAAGCTTTGTTGGTTTTCAGAGGTGGTAAAAGACCTGATGTATCCAGAACAATGCTGAAGGACCATCTGAATTAACCGCAGCAGAGATAAAAACGGCAGCTTATTTAGTTTCCTTTTACAATCCTTTTAGTGATGAGCAGGTCATTACAGAAACACTAATGAAGAAACTGATGCAAATGTTTTTATATTAAAACATCAGTACTGAAATTGTGATACTGAAACTTTAGACTGGTGGTTGGGGATCTGATCTTGTGACCAGAAGGTCGCCAGTTCAATTCCTGGGCATGTCAAGACTGAAGTGTCCTTGAGCAAGGCACCTAACCCCCAACTGTTGCCTGGGCGCCATGGATAGGGCTGACTATGGCTTTGGGGACATGTTTTCTCAGCTGTTTGTGTGTGTGTGTGTGTGTGTGTGTGTGTGTGTGTTTCACTACACAGATAGGTTAAATGCAGAGATCAAATTCTGTTGTGTGGCAAAGTTGAATCTAATACTAAATCATCAGTACTTGTAGGTACTGAAATTGATACTGTAACAGTGATACTGATGCTTTGATACTTAACAACAAAAACACCAATTCTACCAATCCTGATGTTTCTTTTGGAAAATCGATCTTTGCTTGAAAATATTTCAACCTTGTAGACCCCCTGCAGCCTCTGCTGGGTACTGTATATTTGTTTGTTTTCTGGTGTGTTCAGACAGAAGACAGAATAACTACAGCACCAGCAATAAATAAAATATTAAGTTTCTGTAAAAAAAAATATTTTTACTGATGTTCACATTTTCTGGATTTCATTTAAAATATAAAATAAAAATCAGCATTAAAAATATTTGTATAGTTATTGGTATGTTGGCATATTAGCCTTGGAGTTGCATGGTATCGAATCAAAAACAAAATGAGTGTTATTGTCCTTCCTTGCCAGGCAGTCCCATCACTGCGGACTGTTTTTCTTGCATTGTAGCCTGTCTGGAGGACTGGGGAGCCCAGCCAGCTGTTTAAATCCGATTACATTAACATGCTTTAAGCCACCTGCTGCTGTACTGTCCAGTGTTTCAGTGATACTAATGTCATATGTTTGTGTGTCTGCAGGTCAGAGTGGTCTGGGTAAATCTACTCTAATCAACACTCTGTTTAAGTCCAAAGTGAGCCGCAGGGCAGTGATGCCCAGTGATGAGGAAAGGATCCCCAAAACCATCGAAATCAAGTCCATCAGCCACGGTACACAGAAGTGCATGTACAGAATACATTACCACTACTACTGCACCTACTACTCATACTAACTAATCATACTGCTGTTACTACTACTAATACTAACTTATCATACTGCTACTACTACTCGTACTAACTACTCATACTGCTGTTACTACTACTACTCATTCTAACTAATCATACTGCTACTACTACTCATACTAACTGCTCATACTGCTGTTACTGCTACTCATACTAACTGCTCATACTGCTGTTACTACTACTCATACTAACTAATGTTACTACTAATACTCATACTAACTACTCATACTGCTGTTACTACTAATACTAACTAATCATACTACTACTCATACTAACTAATCATACAGCCACTTACTCATACTAACTACTCATACTGCTACTGCTACTCATACTAACTACTCATACTGCTATTTCTACTACTACTACTCCTCATACTAACTACTAATACTAACTAATCGTACTACTACTCATACTAACTAATCATACTGCTACTACTACTCATACTAACTACTCATACTGCTGTTACTACTACTACTCATACTAACTAATCATACTGCTGTTACTACTACTCATACTAACTACTCATACTGCTACTCATACTAACTGCTCATACTGCTGTTACTACTACTCATACTAACTGCTCATACTGCTGTTACTACTCATACTAACTAATCATACTGCTACTCATACTAACTAATCATACTGCTACTACTACTCATACTAACTAATCATACTGCTACTCATACTAACTAATCATACTGCTACTACTACTCATACTAACTAATCATACTGCTACTACTACTCATACTAACTAATCATACTGCTACTACTACTACTACTCCTCATACTAACTAATCATACTGCTACTACTACTCATACTAACTAATCATACTGCTGTTACTACTAATACTAACTAATCATACTGCTACTACTACTCATACTAACTAATCATACTGCTGTTACTACTAATACTAACTAATCATACTACTACTCATACTAACTAATCATACTGCTACTACTACTCATACTAACTAATCATACTGCTATTACTACTACTACTCCTCATACTAACTACTCATACTGCTGTTACTACTCATACTAACTACTCATACTGCTGTTACTACTCATACTAACTACTCATACTGCTGTTACTACTACTCATACTAACTACTCATACTGCTGTTACTACTACTAATACTAACTACTCATACTGGTACTACTACTCATACTAACTACTCATACTGCTGTTACTACTCATACTAACTACTCATACTGCTGTTACTACTCATACTAACTAATCATACTGCTGTTACTACTCATACTAACTAATCATACTGCTGTTACTACTACTCATACTAACTACTCATACTGATGTTACTACTACTACTACTCCTCATACTCATACTAACTGCTCATACTACTGCACCTACTCTTCATACTACTCATACTAATCATACTGCTACTACTACTCCTTGTACTACTCATACTACTGCTATTACTACTACTCTTCCCAAATGCAGGACAAACAAACTGAAACTCCTTTGTCCCTCAAGCCATCAGACTGTACAACTCCTTATTTTATATATATATTATTTTTTTACTACTTTATCTTCTTCTACCTACTTCTTTGACTGTACTGTAATGATGCTGCTTGAACCTTAATTTCCCTGAAGGAACCTCCTAAAGCAATCAGTAAAGTTCTGTCTAACTACTCATACTGCTACTACTCCTCATACTACTACTACTCCTATTAGACATGGTGCCAAGAGGTTCATGTTTAGTCCTATTCTGTTGGCAGTACTTCTCTACAGGGACTAGAAAAGCTGTGTGTGAGAGCATTTGTACATCTGTGTCAACTTAAAGCAGCTGTATGTATTCATTAGAGCTTTTGGACATAGAGAGTATGTCCAGTAGTCGAGCTAATATCAGCCTGGTAATCATACTGTCACTCTGTTCTACTGTAGATGTTGAAGAGAAAGGAGTACGGATGAAGTTAACAGTGATTGACACACCAGGATTCGGAGACCAGATCAATAACGAGAACTGGTAAAAGCATCGACTCGTCCTTTTCTTTACCTGAGAGTTCATACCAGTTTTCTACTCTGATGACTATTAAGATAATGTATTTTGATGTACACAGTCATATCAGACCATTATGACCACCTCGGGTTCAGCCTGGGATGTTACAGATGCCACGTGACGGGGTTTTCTGCATGTCAGTTGTAGCAGAGTGTAAAACTATCATCATGGACAACGGAGGTGATAATAGGGTACCAGTTGAAACGTGGTGGTAGCATTTCTGAACCCATTAAGTTTGTGGGATTTTCTAGAACTGCTGTAGTGAAGGTGAGCTGAGAATGAACTTCTCCTACATGAACTGTCTTCCATTGGCATAACAGTGGTGTCTCATGGGAGGTTGATGTTTGGGATCACCATTGAACACAGTTACATGTGGGCCTGCAAAGCAGACACATGGTTAAGATGATCATAATATTCTGATATGACTGTGTAAATGATTATGGGTTCAGAAGGTTTTATTGGTAGAGGTTTGGGTAGAGATTTGGTGCCAGATCTACAGAGGTTCCTAGTTGCCCCACAACTGCGGATCAATGGGGCCAAATTGAGCATAATTGCATGACGACTGGCTATCCAAAAACCACCAGTGGCTACCACAGATGACATTTTGGCATGTATAGAGGCTGCATGGCAATACAGTTCACAAACATGTATCCAGAGTCTGTGGTAGACTATATAGAAGTGGTCATTTCTGCCCAAATACTGATTGATGTGTATTCTGTAAGACTGACCGAGCTGTATTTCAAATTATGTATGCCGACTTTATTGGTTTTTACTGTTCTAATAGCCAGCACTGTACATTAAAATTATATAGCAGTACATTCTTTGTTTTTACAGCATAAAGTCTCATTTTTATTTGATTTTCACACATTTCTGTGTATTTTCCAGCTGGCAGCCCATAATGAAGTTCATAAATGAGCAGTATGAGCAGTACCTGCAGGAGGAGATCAACATCCACAGGAAGAAGAGGATCCCAGATACACGTGTGCACTGCTGCATTTACTTCATACCACCTACTGGACACTGGTGAGCAGTGTACATGTTTGATTTTACAGGCACGCGGACATACATTCACCTTGTAACTTTGCTCATTGTCCATTTTAGCTAAACTAGACCACTAGGTGTGCTTAGTAGTTCTACAATTACAGACTGTAGTCCATCTGTTTCTCTGAATATTTTGTTCACCCTCATCTTCAATGGTCGTCACAGGACCACCATTGCGCAGGTGGATCATTCTCAGTGAAACTAATGTGGTGGTGGTGTGTTAGTGAATCAGACACAGCAGATCTGCTGGAGTGAAAATAGTGCCAACCAGCCAAAGGTGTCCCCAGTGAAGGACTAGAGGACCAACAAAATCTGTGCAGCAACAGATGAGCCACATCTACATACAGTTGCAAGAAAAAGTATGTGAACCCTTTGAGATTATTTGGATTTCTGCATAAATTGGTCATCAAATGTGTTCTGAGATTCATCTCAAGTCTCAGCAATAGACAAACAGTCTGCTTAAACTAATATCGCACAAAATGTTTTATTAAACACAACATGTAAACATTCACAGTACAGGGTGAAAAACATATGTGAACCTTTAGGCTAATAGCTTCTCCAAGAGCTAATTGGAGCCAGGACTTAGCCAACCTGGTGCCAATCAATGTGATGAGATTGTATGTGTTGGTTAAAGATGCCCTGCCTTATAAAAAACACACCAGTTTGCTGTTCTCAAGAAGCATTGCCTGATGTGAACCATGTCTCACACAAAAGAGCTCTCAGAAGACCTACATTCAAGAATTGTTGACTTACATGAAGCTGGAAAGGGTTACAACAGTATCTCTAAATGCCTTGATGTTCAAAACCCCAACATCAAAACCTCATCCCAACTATGAAATATTGTGAAATATATCATGGTTTGGGGCTACTTTGCTGCCTTAGGGCCTGGTTGGATTGCTGTCATCAACAGAAAAATGAATTCCCAAGTTTATGTTGTATGAAAATTGAAGACCATCTGTCCACCAACTGAAGCTCAGCAGAAGATGGGTGATACAACAGGACAATGACTAAAAACATAGAATTAAATCAACAACTGAATGGCTTCAGCAGAAGAAAATACACCTTCTGGGGTGGCCCAATCAGAGTCCTGACCTCAACCCCATTGATATGCTGTGGCATGACCTCAAGAGAGCGATTCCCAATAATATTGCTGAACTGAAACAGTTTTGTGAAGATGAATGGTCCAAACTTCCTCCTGACTGTTGTGCAGGTCTGATCTGTAACTACAGGAAACAGGTTGAGGTTATTGGTGCCAAACGAGGGTCAACCAGTTATTAAATCTAAAGGTTCACATACTTTTTCCACCCTGCACTGTGAATGTTTACATGTTGTGTTAAATAAAAACATCCATCCATCCATTATCACACTGCTTAACATATATTTGTATTAATTTAAACAGACTGTCTATTGTTGTGACTTGGATGAAGATCAGAACACACTTAATGACCAATTTATGCAGAAATCCAAGTAATCCCAAAGGGTTCTAACTGTATATTTTTTCTTGTAACTGTATATAGTAGTGTAATATGATGAATCAGGAAAATCTAATCATGAATCTAATCAGAAAACACACAAAGATACAGCCTACACTTCATACTAATAAAACACTTGCACATGTTTGCATGTAAAGTGTGTGTGTGTGTCAGTCTCAGCTGTTGGTGGGGTGTGTGTCTGTAATTTAACAGCTGCTGGTTTCGCCTCATGCCACATAACTGTATCTGGAAAATTCTCAGGCAGGAGTTCCTGTGTCTGTAACACTGTCCAGGCCCAGAACCTGCCCCGTTTACCTCAGTGGCTCTCAGGGAGCCCACAGCCTGGCTGACCATAGGGATCTCAGTTCCTGACTCTGGTCTGTTTTAACCCAGCAGGAGTCAAAACAGGACATATCATTTCCCTGTATCAGACCACATCCTTAATCAGCAACATTACTAAAGATCCCACCCACCCAGGACATGATCTTTTTGTTCCCTTACCTTCAGGACGGAGAAACAGGACAATAAAAACTAGGACTAGCCGGCTGAGGAACAGTTTCTTTCCAGGAGCTGTAACATCCATCAGTCCCTCTGCACCCAAAGAACTTTTCATTTATATCTTGCACTATTTCTCTCTTGCAACTTTGCACCAGTAATCTTGTACCACTGCTTTTATTATTTTTATTTTATCACACTAATTTGCTGCTACTATGTGTAATATTGATGCAATATGTTACACTGCACTATACTCTATTATTACCATTACAACAGTACAGTGGTAACCCTACTTACGAGCATCCCTACTAACGAGTATTCCAGGTAACGAGTCGAGATCTCGGAATATTTTTGTTCCAGGTAACGAGTAAAATTCCAAGTAACGAGTAGCGTAAATTTGTTCAATTGTGCCAACCGCTAGGGGCGCTGCGGTCATAGCATCCCCTAGATGCTAGTGTAGAAGAAGAGGTCAGTCAATACCTTTGGCCGCTGTCCAGTGAAAGTGAAAGTGCTAGTGAAAGCGACGCAAAGACAGCAAAAGGTAGTGAACAAGAAAGTTAGATACATTGTACTTTTACTTTTCATATGATAAGTGTAACCATGCCATACACGTACGCCCGTCCTCCTGTGCTCCTTAGCCGCCAGCCTACACAAGCACCGTCGTCTCGTTTATTTTTTAAAAAACCCATATAAACACATTATTTAGCATATTAAAGTATACTGTATATTGGCCGGCTGACACGGATTAATCAGTTTTACATGTATTCTTATGGGAAAATGCATCCAGCTAACGAGCAAACCAGCTAACGAGCTTGACTCCTGCACGGATTAAACTCGTAAGTAGGGTTACCTGTGTGTGTGTGTGTGTGTGTGTATATGTAAACCTAGTGGTTTGGCATTACTAGTCGTTACTTGCAATTTTACTCGTTACCTGGCAACTAAATACCTTTAAATCGCATTAAATATTTTATGGATGTATGTTGTTTATGGTCATATGTTGTCTGGCGCTTAAGAGGTACCACTTAGAATTTACAATGACAATAAAGCTCTCTCTCTATCTTTAAAGCTAAAGACCTGATCAGACCTGCCGTACAAGGAATCTGATCTGTACTGCAGAAAATCCAATCATTCTAATAATACTCTTAATGAACATTTTAAGAAAACTCCCAACATCTTAAGATTACTGCCAGCTTTCTAAAAATTCTCAGAATTAATTTCTTAAACATTTAGATTAGAATTTCATTCAAGTATCAATAAATGCTCTGTGATGTATGAAGTTCATTTTAAAGGTAGTTTGTAAATCTTTACAAATGTAAAACTGTTCAGAATTGTGCAGCTTTGTAAAGCCAGTTTTAGACCGTTTTTCAGCTTTCAGACAGTACTGGTTGAGTAAAATGTGCACAAAACTCAATTACACAAAGCCTCATGTTAAGCATCCTAAGACTGGTTTTATTCTGTGAAACTTTAACATGACTAGTTGCATGCTGCGAGTTGCATGCAGCAGAATTATTGTGAAACTTGACAGTTAATCACCTGCTTTTCTTTACATTGGGCAGCTGAGTTTCAGGTACATTGAACGTAACCAAAATTGCTTGAAAGTTGCACAGATCTTGACTGACTGGGGGCATGAAAGTGATGCTGGGTGCAACTCACAGTTGCATGAGTGTTTTGCTGTGTAAAGCCAGCCTGAGATCACGTTTATTAGCATGTGGAATTAATGTAGCGACAGCTGAGACGCCTGTTTTTTAAGGAGAAAACATCCTGGTTATCTTGTTTATCATGGAGATATTAAAGGGTAAAGCATTTTACAGCAACTTTGAATGTGATCAGATGATTTGTGTAGTGGTGCCAGTCCATTTGGGACACAGTCCAGTGCAGCATGGTGGTTCCTAGGCTGGAGTTTCCTTGACGAGAGGAAATTTTCCAATAATTACATGAATGAAGTTTGGCCTGAGCTCTGCGTTGGATTTCTTTGTTTTAGGCTCGTGTCCTCTGCCTGGTTTGGCTATGGTTCCGTCAGGATGGAGAATCGGCCCATTACAAGGTTCTGGAACGATCCCTAGCAATTGAAAGATCTCTGACTGCTTTCTCAGTGAGACTGATGGCTCTGGTTTTTGAACTGGGGGCGTTTGACCAGTTTCTTGCTCCTGACGCCAAAGTCGTATATTTGTTCCTCTGGGATGCCATGTTTTCAGCCACGTTAGGGATTTTTTATATGAAAAATGATAAGTGTTGTGAATATTAAGTACAAGCAGCAGCATGTAATTCTAGATGCATGTATTTAAGTCGTCAGTGGCTTTGGCGACAGATGCTGTTCTGAAATTTATTACATAGAACCAATGTCAGCACTTGGCTTTAACCCTTTAACCCTTACAACTCCATAATTATTGTACATTCCATTTCTATTTAATTACCTAATCCACTCAGAGCTTCATGACTTTCTTCTCTAAGCTCCACCCAAAGGGGAGGAGTCATATGAAAGCCAGGAATCAAATAAACCATGCGTGATATCTTCAGTTACAATAAGTGTTGATTTTTGCTAACATTTGAGTCCCAAACAAATATAACTGAGCGCTCAGTTTGCTGAGATCTGAACCTCCTTTAATCTGAACCTACATCATGTGCCTTCAATGCTGTACACTGACTAAAAATGTAAAAGCTCTACATTTTTAGTGTTCAGCAGTAAATTTGTACGCAGGTGTTATATTACAGATCATAAAACACATTTTCTGAAGGATTCTTTCACTAAAACATCAGCATTTTGTATTTATTTCATGTAGATCCTATATAACGATTTGGGCAGACAGAATCCTAAAGAGTACAGTGGAGCTTGAGAGGATAACGGTGGGTGTGTTTTGGCCTGTTGGTTCTTTACTGCCCTCTGGTGTTCAAAAAAAGCTCTGCAGATGTTGAGCCATTCATGATCGTTCTCTGACCTTCAAACACCAGGCGTGGAGAGAACAGACTTTTCAAATATTAGAGAAGATAACCAAATAATACCTGCTTGTTTATTTTGCTTGTTTCAGTCTGAGGCCGATTGATATCGAGTTCATGAGGCATCTGAGTAAAGTGGTGAACATCGTCCCCGTCATCGCGAAGGCAGACACGCTGACACTGGAGGAGAGAGAGTTCTTCAAACAGAAGGTAAAAAAAGAGTTAAGCATTGATGTATTATAATAATTTATTTAAAAAATAAAAATATCACAATTCAATTGATTGATGGATAGATAATGGATGTCACACTGTTATTTTTATTAACAAAAACAGAAAAAAAGTCTGATCATTTTGAATAAAACTGGAAAGTACATAATTTTTTGTTGCCTTATAGTTGAGTGCTATGATGCCAATAGATATATTATTCTTCTCTGTTGAGACTTTGAGCAGAGGTGGGTGACTCGAGTCAGACTCAAGTCGCAATTTTCAGGACTTGAAGCTTGCTTGACTAACGCTGGTAAAAGTCTCGACTTGGTCTTTATGACTTGAGACTTGACTTAGACTTGAGACAGATGACTCGAAAAGACTTTTTAAATTTAAATATTTACAATTTAAAAACAGATTACGTAAAGTTTTATTTTGAAGCATGATCGGCTGATTTTACAGTGCATGCAGCACACAGAACGCTAAACAGCAGCAATAATGAGCCGTTGTAGCACATGAAGCGAGGAGGAGACCAAATGTTTAATATAATTTAGGTCTGATGAACATGTGAAAAGTCAGCTTAAAAACGCACGAAATTACTGAAACGTGCAGCTTATTTTCTGAGATAATGGATATAACAGGATAACAGAACAACCTAAACTAATGAAACCACGCTATATAAAAGTAAACACATCAGATGCACGTCCTTCTACAAACCAATCAGTGTCGAGTGTAGGAAGATGCACACCACGTAAGTGATGATGACAGTACGTGGGCGTGTCATAGTAAAAGTCCTTGGGGCGTTCGCAAAAATGCAGTGTGAAAACAAACCTAACCGGACCAAATGTATACAAAATAACACACAAAATGAATACAAAAAATAAATAAATAAAAATAAATTAAAAACGTGGGTTTTTGTATGCCACATGCTATTGTTGTTGTTTTGTTCTGTTCATATCTACCCTGTCTAGCAACCTTGACATCTAGCGTATGTAAAGATAAGATTGCTTAAATTTGAAAGTTATGCTGAAGTTAAGTATTTCTTTAATAAGTAAGTAAGTAAGTAAGCTTTATTTATATAGCACCTTTCACAGACATGAGATCACAAAGTGCAGTTGAATTATGAGGAATGAGCTAAAATACAATACAACTAAAAAGAACTAAAAGCCTGACTGAATAAAAACGTCTTAAGGTATTTCTTTAAAGAGTCAGTGGAGTCAGAGCAGCGAAGAGAAAGAGGGAGAGCATTCCAGAGCCTCGGGGCCATCACCTGAAATGATTTGTCACCCTGAGTTTTGTAATATGTACTGGGAACCACCAGCAGCATTTAATGTTGTGGCAGAGATGTTTGCTAGTGTGGATATGAACTGGACAGAATAGCATGAATAGTATGTGGCATACTAAACATTATGTGAATATTTTCATGGTTTGATGTAATGTTTTGTAATGTTTGTAATAGTAACATTTCAGACATTGTTTTTATAGGTAACAGGTTTACATTTCAGGCAATATGTTTTTATTTATTTTTATATACTTATTTTTATTTTATCTACTATTCAGTTGATGATAAAATACTTTTTTGTGCTCAGAGATGTTCATTAAGAAGCACCTTTTGAGAGATGCATTAATAGGTGATGGAGAAATGTTGTGACCCTCTTGATGGGGGAAGTAAGCCATTAAGTAAGTTATGTAATTATATGTTTGAGGTCTATTTGATGTTTAATAGGTTTAGTTTATGTTGAAATAAAACTCAGTTTGTTTACGACTGTCTATATTGATTTAAATGTGTAAACTGGGGGAGATCAGACCATATTTGTATGACTTGACTTGTGACTTGCTTGACTTATAGCAGGGACTCGACTTGACTTGCTTGGTTCTCACCACAGTGACTTGGGACTTGCTTGTGACTTGCACATGAGGGACTTACTCCCACCTCTGACTTTGAGTGTTGCTCAGTGATGCTTAAGTTGGAATAACATGGTGGCCCTTTCAGATCTGGGAGCCGGTTGGGTTATCAGACCTACAAGCACAATACAGGAAAAGTCCTGGTACAGTATAGGCTCTGATGTTCTTATCTAGCACCTTCTTGTTTTGAACTGTGTGTGTTGTGGTTTGCTTAGCATGTTCAGATGCCACAATGCTGCTGTGTCTCAGTGAAATATCAACAGGGTTCAGTCTAATTCAACTACTGTAAAGTTTTGGTTTTGACTCGTACTCCGCTACTACATAGTCTTGTTCTTGACTCGGACTTTGTCTTGTTTTGGACTTTACTGCAAAGTTTTGATTTGATTCAGACTCCCTGGTTTTGTCTTGGACATTACTACAAAGTCTTGATATCGGCTCTGAAACTACAGGTATCAAGTCTTGGTCTTGACTTGGGCTTTACTAGAAAATCTTGGTTTTGATTCTGACTCGGCTACTGAACAGTTTTGGTCTGAACTCAGTAACTACAGCTATAAAGGTTTGGTTTAACTTGGAGTTAGACTAGAAACCAAAGTCTTTACCTCAACTTAGACTTGAATATTCTGCACTGCAGATGTTTACCTCTAGGGTGCGCTGTAGGGGTCAGTTGTGGTTGGAGGATCTGGATAGAGATGAGAACTTCACAGACACCTCCTCTCTGCCACTAATTGCTCTGAAAGAGCAGCCTGTCATTTTCAGTGTGAGATCCTGAAGCTTTTCTGAAGTTTGTAGTAAATGGAGCTGGTTTATTTGTCTTTATGTTCGGTTCAGGACATCAAAGACCCGTAAGCAAAGAGATTAAATAAACTCGGCCTGTACTTCTGAAGACTACTCATTTATTTCAACTGACCCATGGCTACTATTTCTCTCTCGGTCTCATCATACAGGAGAGTCAACCGGAGGTCATCTTAACCCCTTAAACGCAGTTTCATAATGGATGCTGAAAGATTATAGACACCAAGTGATTCCTAGTAGGCGCTGAATGATTAATATTAGGCACTGAGGAATTCTTCGTAGATACAGAATGATTGATAATGGATGCTGGGTACTGCACCGTGGACACTGAATCATTCATAGTAGTTTCTGAATAATGAGTCCGCAGTTTAAGTAGTTAAAGTTTTGTGGTTCTGAAGTCGTGTTGGTTTCAGGGATGTCTTGGAAGTCTCTGTTTCTGGAACGTTTCATGGCTCCTTCTCGGCGGAGCAGCTCTGTGATGATGTGATGACCGTGCCGGCCCTTGACGTGCTTAGTAATGTGTGTTTATTTTGATCGACCACATTCCTTTCATTATCTTCTCGTTTGGCCATTAGTGGTGATGTGAAAGCAGCGGGTCAGACGGCTCTTGGACGTTTTGTTCTCTGGTTTGACCGCACGCCCTGTCGTCTAACAGCAGTCTTCATCCAGCCATGAGATCATGCCCTTGCAGTTGTTGTTCTTAAATATCACGACCCACTAATTTGTATTTTTTTGTTCTTTCGCAGATCAGGGAGGACCTGCGAGCCAATGAGATTGAAGTTTATCCTCAGAAGGAGTTTGATGAGGATGCCGAGGACAGGGTGATAAATGAGAAAATCAGGGTGAGAATCATATCATGACCCTGTTTTGGTTCCCTCAGAAAAAAGGGTTAAAACGTGTATTAACAGTGGTGCTTGAAAGTTTGTGAACCCTTTAGAATTTTCTATATTTCAGCATAAATATGGCCTAAAACATCAGATTTTCACAAATGTAGACAGTGAACCCAGTTAAATACATGAGACAAACAATATTATACTTAAATACTTAAATTTTATATTATATAACATTGAGGAAAATGATCCAATATGACAGATTTGTGAGAGGCAAAAGTATGTGAACCTTTGGTTTCAGTATCTGTTGTGACCCACCTTTGCAGCAATAACTGCAGCTAAATGTTTCCGGTAACTGTTCTTTAACCGTTCTTTGGTAGAACAACTTGTGTGTTTAGGCTTGTTGTCCTGCTACATGACCGACCTTCTCTTGAGATTCAGTTCATGGACAGATGTCCTGACTTTTTTTTTTTTTAGAATTCTCTGATATAATTCACAATTCATTGATCTATCAATGATGACAAACCGTCCTGGCCCAGATGCAGCAAAACAGGCCCAAACCATGATACCACCACCATGTTTCACAGATGAGATAAGGTAATACTGGACTGCAGTGTTTTCCTTTCTCCAAACATGACACTTTTCTTTTAAACCAAAAAGTTCTGTTTTGGTCTCATCCATTCACAAAACATTCTTCCAATAGTCATCTGGCTTGTCCACGTGATCTTAAGCAAACTGCAGATGAGCAGCAATGTTCTTTTTGGAGAGCAGTGACTTTTTCCTTACAACCCTGCCATGCACACAATTGTTGTTCAGTGTTCTCCTGATGGTGGACTCAAGAACATTACATTAGCCAATGTGAGAGAGGCCTTCTGTTGCTTAGAATTTACTCTGGGGTCCTTTGTGACCTGGCTTCTATTACATGCCTTGCTCTTGGAATGATCATTGTTGGTCGACCACTCCTGGGGATAATGGTCTTGAGTTTCCTCTGTTTGTACACATGTTTTACTAATGTTACAATAAATACAAATATTCCTGAGCTGAAATATAAATGAGCAGAAAACCTTATTCCATCTGTGAGACATGGTGGAGGTAGTATCACGCATTTGGCTTGTTGTGCTGCAGATGTTTTTACCAGCAAGGAATATTTAGACATCTGTCAATGAAGTGAATCTCAAGAGAATATGAGTCATGTAGCTAGACAATGACCCTCATTGTTCTACAATAGAATAATTAAAGTTTTGGACGGGCTAATTAAAAATCCTGATCTCAATCCAATTGAAATGTTGTGGAAGGACCTGAAGCAAGCAGGTCATGTGGGGAAAAACCCACCAATATCAGAGTTCAAGATGTTTTTTATGGGAAAATGGGATAAAATTCAATAATATAAAGTATATAATTGTCTTGATGTTGGAGTTAAAATTGAGCTTGTTTGTTAGGATATGATTCCATTTGCTGTGGTGGGCAGTGATCAAGAGTATCAGGTGAACGGAAAGAGGCTGCTGGGCAGGAAAACACGATGGGGGACAGTGGAAGGTAACACAGATGTAAACATCATATATATGTCATATGTACACAATCACTGTCATACATGAACATATTAACTAATTTGAAAGCATTATTTACTCATTGATATTACACAATTATATCAGAATATTATGACCTCCTACCTAATAGTGGGAATATCCACTCTTGGCTCTGAGTGTTAAATCTGAGTGACACTGTCCTGTTCATTACAGAGGTTAACTGGTCCACCTGGTGGGTTGTTGACTACTCTGTACCACTCATCAGAGTCGTTGTTCCCCTTAGGCATCAATGCCCCATGAGACACCACTGTAATGCCTTTGAGAGACACAATGTACAAGAAGTATATTCTCGGCATACCTTCACTACAGCAGCTCTACAACATCCCAGAAAATTATTAGTTCCCGAGATGCTACCACCACCATGCTTCACCCAGTACCCTGTTACCTTGTCCTCTTGGACATCAGTCAGTTATAAGTTATAAATAAGAGAAACTCCCTCCACCACCTTTCATAGATACAGTGTATCACAAAAGTGAGTACACCCCTCACGTTTCTGTAGATATTTAAGTATATCTTTTCATGGGACAACACTGACAATACAACACTGTGACGCAACGAAAAGTAGTCTGTGTGCAGCTTATATAACAGTGTAAATTTATTCTTCCCTCAAAATAACTTGGTATACAGCCATTAATGTCTAAACCACCAGCAACAAAAGTGGACAGTTCTGATCTTTACACGGTTTGAATTTTTCAATACAAATGCACCAAATCGTCTAAAATGACCTGGAATACAACCTTAGGATGAAACTCCAACTCGTTCCTTTACAAAATATATATGTAATATGTCCCATCTTGTGTGTATTGTCATTTTCTCTCTCTCTCTCCTCTCCCCCCCCCCCTTGTTTCAAGTCTCTTTCTTGCACTCTTAATCTCTCAGATACAATTTCACTTCTTTAAATTTAAAAATGTCTGAACATTTAAAGCAGCTTTTCTCATCTGGGGAGATGACAGGACCTATAATTCACACACATGCTCGCTTGCTCTCTCTCTGTCTCGCTCTCTCAGCTCCTTTTAATATGATCCATCACTTCTAAGTGACTCTTTTATTCTCTCAGTGGAGCTTTGAGCATAAATGAGACTGTGGGGGTGATGTCTGGTGCCACACTGCTGCCTAGTGGCCAGTTGGAAGAATGACAGCATATTTAAAATCTGTTCAGAGAAGAGCAGTGGTTGGATAAATAACATCAGTATTTCACTGCTTTTAATTAAATACATTTATTCACTTTCCTTGGCTTTACCTGAATGTTTAATTGAGAGTACCTGACTTGACCCGAGTGTTTGAGTGTTTACCTGAGAATGTAACCGTGTGTGTTGCAGTTGAGAACATTGCGCACTGTGAGTTTGCCTACCTGCGAGATCTGCTCATCAGGTGAGAACCAGCTTCATTCACTTACTGATAAGCATGATTACTGGATAAAGCACACAAACACTGGTGCTGACATGCCTGCATGCTCATGAGTTCATGCATTTGTAATGTGTTGGTGGTGAGTTAGTGACAGTATAGATTTAAAACGCTGTCCATCCTGTTAGACACACCTCCCTTGTTGGTCCACCTTGTAGATGTAAAGTAAGAGACAGAAGCTCAGCACAGTGTGTGTTGGTCCTCTAGTCCTTCACTGGTGACACTGTTGGCTGGTGCTGCACTATTTTCAATCCAGCAGTGAAAAACAACACCTTTGACACACACAAACACACCACCACCACATCAGTGCCACTGAGAATGATCCACTTGCTCTGTGATCACTGAAGAACAGGGCTAACAAAGTATACAGAGTAACAGATGGACTACAGTCTGCAGTTGTAGAACTACTAAGTGCACCTATATGGTCAGTAGAGCTGAAATGTACAATGAGTCTATACACAAGGAGCTGGTTTTGATGTGTGTGTGTGTGTGTGTGTGTTTCTCTCTCTCTCTCTCAGGACCCATATGCAGAATCTAAAGGACATCACCAGCAGTATTCATTATGAAGTGTATCGCGTTCGCAGACTCAACGAAAACAACACACACCCAAACAGCCAGCCGAACGGCCACGCCAACGGAGTCGCCGTCCACGAAGTCCTCTCACATGAGATGTAGACCTCAGTCTGTTCTTTCCATCCATCCTTCCATCCTTAAACCCATGTTCTTATCAGAGAGGGTGTTTTTCAATTGACATAGTGACAGCAGTCTGTACCTGAGTCTGTTTAGTAGCCTGACCCACAGTCCTCTGCTCTCCTCCATCCTCCTTTCTCCATAACACTTCCATAAATGTGTTCTTTTGTAGAAACTGGTTGCACAACGCTGGTAAAAATGACATTCACTCTTTTAAAATTTATATGAAGCTTCTAAAACAGTGCTTCAGTATGAATGAGTATATTGACTGAAACTGTGCTGTGTATGGATCTGACTTTTTTTCATTTTATACTTTTTAAACCATTTCACATTTACATTCATGTTCTTATGTCTTACTCTATAGTTCCACATCAAAAAAAGTTCATTTTTGTTCATAATTTACTTCAAAAAGGTCAACTATACATATTTTTATAGATATATGTATATGTACAATTTATTGTATACATTACACATACTGTACTTTCTAGTCTTTTTTTGTTTTAATGTTGATTATAGCTTACAGATTATAAATCTAGAATCTCAGATTCTTAGAATATTTCATTGTAAGTTTGAGTAAATTACTCTTCAAACAGTATCAGTATTAAGACTTGAAATATGTCACTTTATTTGTAATGTATATAACGTGACATTTTACCTTTTTGAATAAAATTATGTAAACAAATAAACTTTTTCACCATATTCAAATGCAAGAAGTGCTTTCTGATCTTTGAAAGAATCACAAAAACCTCAGTAATTTGCTGTGAAAATTCAAAAATCAAAGTTACAAGATCTTAAGATCTTAAGTGCAGGTTCTAAATATTGTGCAGATGTTTTCACATTTTACATTCATGTGTACATGTGAGATTAAATATTAGAAGAGCTCTGAAACTCCAAAACTGCAGTATTTTCCTGGGTTGAGTGAGCTGTGTCTCACTGAAACATGATGCTACGTCAGAGCTACGAGACTTCCTGAGAGAGATCTTCACCCACAGATAATGACTACTGGAAAAGTGGAGATTTTCCCCTCACTGGCTGGGAAACTATGCTGGGTTGTTGATTACTGTAAAGTGTTGAGGAAAGGTGCTATATACATTAAATTGTGGTGAAGATACTGTTGGAAAGGCGCAAGACTGCACTCACTATACATCTTTACTCTACACCACCATATAAAATACAGACTTCTATACAGTTTAACACATTTTATCAACAACTGCTGTGAAATTTAGAACTTTTACTGTAACATCTGTGCTATTTGAGAGAATAAATGCATGAAACAGACAAGTTTCCTATAAATGTGTGGAATCCAAGCTAAACGGAGAGTTATGTTCTCCATTTGTTTAAATGGGATTTTTTACCAGCGTTGTGTTACAACCTCACGACAGTACCTAGAGAAGAACCCATTGGCGATTTGCCATTTTCAAAGCACCAAGAATGCCGACTTCCCAATCCACAGTACCTGCTCTCAGTCTGAGGTTGAATCCCTTCTGTATGAGCATTTTTATGCTTGGAACAGTGTGCCATGTTTTTGTCATTTCTGTAATTTAGTGTTTTTATTACTCTTAGCGTTGTGCTTGCTGCCAAAGTCATTATTTTACATAAAGTTAATGGTGTATTATGATTTTTGTGTTTTGGTTTCTCGTGGTAGAACTTTGTTCACTTAAATCGAGGAGCGGAGCTGGAGAGAACTCCACCTAAACTGTAATGTTAGTTTTGAATTTTGTGCAGTTTCTTCTGTCCTAAATCATTGCCATATCATCATCTTTCCCCTTCATACAGATTAACAGCATCAAAACCAGATTAATGCTGTCAAATGGTTCAATCATCATTAAGATAATTGTTGTAAAATGGCCACTCGGGTCTGATGTATGAAAACCTTCAAAGCATCACTTTTAATGGACAAAAATTGCTTTAAATCTGTTCATTTAACGTTTCAAAATGACTTTAAGCAACATTTACTCATAAGTTTTTAAAGTTGTTTTAAAGTATAAATGAGTTAAGAGTTTGTCTTAAAACAGCAATGATATGAAGTTTGCAGGATGATTTCGGGTGAAGGTGGATTTCTGGGACTGCCATCAGGTTAAAGGAAAACTTAAAAATAATAAGATTTCTACTATGAGCCGGTTAGTATTGTCCAGCTGAGACCATGCTAACTAATTTCTATTAGTTTGCATTCATTTCTAGCCATGTTAGCATTGTTAGCTGGGTGAGGTACATTATATGGACAAAAGCGTTGGGACACCTTCTCTATTTGGTATTTTTTTAAAAGTTTTTACCGTTCAGGGAAGCGTCTCTACTAGATTCTGGAGCATTGTGTTGAGGACTTGATTTAATTCAACTAGAAGAGTGTTAGTCAGGTGATGGTGGATGATACACCATCACAGTTCCACTGCTCCACAGCTCTATGCTGGTGGGGTGGGGTCTTTATACCCCTCTAGCTCACACCTGGCATTAGACATGGTGTCAACAGGTTCTACAGGGACTAGACAAGCTGTGTGTGCATTTGTACATCTGTGTCAATTTAAAGTAGATGAATGCATTCACTGGAGGGGGTGTCCACAAACTTTTGGACATATAGTTTATTTTGTCATTGTCTTACGAGTATGTTATCCACAAGACCTTTTTACATATTTTATATCAAATTGTGAGCATTGTGTGCTTGGAGGAAGGGTCGTGTGTGTGTGTGGTGGTAAATTGAGAGTGTATATTTTCTGTTGCTGTCTGCTGAAGCCCATTTATATTTCAGACTGTTTAGTGTTGTGTCCAGTTTTAAACCCATATTACAGATTAACATTGTTGTTATTGTCAGTAATATTACTTTATCTTTGATGTAAACCAAATAAATGTTTTTTTGTGTTGTAAAAGGATCAACTATATATTACTGGTTTATAGAGAAAAGACTAATCACAGTTAGATTGGTCATTTACAGAAGAGTCCAGCAGCATTGACCTTCACTTATTAGCTTGTAGCTGGTTGTTTGTTCTTTTAGCGCTGTACTACAGTGTTGTTATAGTCTGTTTATTGAATATGAGGAGTATGGTGGCTATAGTTCATATTATCAATGGACTTAAACTAAACTGTATTGTGTTATCTGTATTATTATATTAACTGTAATATACAATTATATTACATTTTATCAACAGACTTGCCTCAAACACTGCAGAAAATGATGTATTAGCAAGTGAAACCACCTCAATTCTAGTCTAAATATCTAATATTTCTCATTAATAATATATTACATTATATCATATAGTATTAAACTGTGTATGCTGTATTGTAAAGTTGGAGGTGTGGGGTGGGGGAAGCACTATATATAAAATAAACAGGTGAAGATACTGTTGGAAGGACTCAAAACTGCACTGCACTTTTACACAATTTATTAAGAACTGCAGTGGAATCAATTTTATTGTGAAATCTGTGATATTTGAGAGAATAGGAAGCAAATTTACATATAAATTGAGTAGGGCCATAACTATACCTAGAGAAGTATGAGAAAATAGATATTTAGACTAGAATTCATATGTTTAAGATGCTTAAGACAAATAGTCAGAGCTGAGTGCAGCAACATTTTAATAAATTAAGATTTAAAAAAAATCAGGTCAGAACTCGAGACCCAAAATAATAATAGCAATAATAATAATAATAATAATAATAATAATAATAATAAATTCTAACACAATAACAGTTGAACCACTGATAAGTACTGAACCAACTTTTTCTGTCCATGAAAACAAGGCTCAACATGTTTATTTATGGACCAAGCACAAACTGGGTCACAATCAAAACACCAGGACCCGTTTTCATTAAAAATTCTGATGTTTCTGGGTCAGCTTTACTTTTTATTACAGTCCAACATTTGTAAACACAAAGTTAACAAATAGCTTAACAGTGCATAGCAAATGAACCAATATGAATAAACACTCTAGAAACTTTATAATGTAGTCAAAAGTTTGTTGACCCCTTCTTAAATTGCTTTAATATTATTTTTTTTTACCTCTTATCCAGAAAACACACTCAAAACTAACATATTTCCAGATATTTTGATTGCACGGTTTCTATTTATTTGCTGAATTTTGCTTGTTAAAGAAATAAAATATAAAGTACAACTTCTGCCTAGGCCACATTTTACATTTATTTTTTCACTAAAATGTAAAATTCAATAAAGTAAGAGTGTGTGTGCAATATAATATGCAAATTTACACTTATTTTCATGTAAAAACAAGTTTGTATATGACTGTATATCAAAACCTTTATCAAGAACTGTTAAATAAACTTAATTAAATTTGAGAATCTGAGATAAAATTGATATTTTGTGAGACACATTCACTGTGTTATGTTTATTATGGATTTAAAATGGATCTAAACACAATTTGATCAAATAAATTAAAATATTTACATTTACACTGCTGAGCTGTTATTGTTTTATGGACTTTCTTTCTAAATGTAGTCTTTGATTGTTCAGGAGAATTTTGGACATTCTAATATTCCTATGGAGAAACAGCATGACACCACCCTGAGACACGAGACAGTTCTGTCCATTCACATCATCAAAACTGAGAAGACTTAATGAACGACCGGAGCCTGCTCCTGAGAGTGAGCCGATTCTTTTTTTTGCCGCACGTGATTGGTCTAGATGTGTGGCAGCGTCTGTGTGTTTACACTGAGCAGGAGCGGAGCGGGGAGGGGTGTGGTTACAGACACACGTAGTGACGCACAGTGAGCACAGAACAGGAGGGAGAGTCTCCCGCGAGAGAACTTTAGACAGACTACAGGCTGGACAGGTGAGGAAACTGAGTGACAGGAAACGAAGCGTAGTTTTTACGCATTTTAACGTGATAAGACGGTTCAAAGGCAGAGTGTATACTTTGTAACATGAAAATTTCATATCGTGTAGTTGCAAATTTACAAATAATATACACATTTAGAGATTGGACCTGTTTGTTTACTTGAGATTTTTGTATTTCATAATTTATTTTTGTATAAATAAAGCCATATAAATAATACATATTTGATACAATGTATGTTTTTATACTAGTAATTCATTATACACATAATTTAATAATATAATAAAAAAAATACAATTAAATTTAAAATAATAAAAAAATAAGAAAATAATAAATTGATTTAAGCAATAAATTTGATGTCGTCACTGAATTTGGGTGAAGTGGTAGCTGACGTTAAGCTAGTTGATGGGTCACTTAACATTGACTAGCCATCTAACTGTCCACAGGAAAACACTGTAATGTACTGTGGGGAAATTCTGACTTACTTTCTGCTTATTTGTAAAGAATCTCCTAATGTCCCTGTGTCTGAGGAGGAATCAGATATTGCAAACAATTAATCGTCATCCAAGAATACCAATCTAAACTAGCCTATTGTTAAAGTAAAGTAGCTTCCTTCTTGTTTACATGTATAGTTGAGCAGTAATTTAACATGGTCTAGGGCAGGGGTCGGCAATCCAGAGCCGCGTGTGGCTCTTTCATCCTTACGCTGCGGCTCCGTGTGGCTTGGGGGAAAAAATTATAAGTATTTAATTGAAGTTGTATTTATTTGTTTTCGTTCTTTTTTTATTGTAGTGGTTCTAAATTGGAAGATTATTGTGAGC
>BRDA01009822.1:9770-33826 GCA_036984385.1 Crenuchus spilurus
GTATTTACTTTTAAAGCTTCTTCAAACATCCGATTAGACATTTTAGATGTTGGGCTAGTTTCAGCTTGTGTAGTGTTGCTTTCTGTAATGGGCAGGGGGATTTTTTGAGGATCTGGCAACCCTCTATTTGTGCGTATAGAATGTTCATTTTACTCACCAAATAGTAAAACCAGAGAATTCTTTTTTAGGGCTGTACTTATGAATATAAGTATATATGTGCTTTCTGAACATCATTCGTAGGGTCTTTACGGTTTAAACTACTTCAGAAACAGGCGAGAAGCTTCACATATTCTCTAAGACCAGGTCCCGGAGATCTTCCAACCTGGAGAGTCCAACACAACTGACTCTGACATTCAGATGTCCCATAAAGTCTTCCTGGACCAGATGTGTTAGTTTAAGGATGGAGCTAAACTCTGCAGTTTGGTAGATCTCCACGACCAGGATAGGGTACCCTAATGTGGGGGTTCTCAGTTATGAAGCTCTTTAGAAATCAGAACAGATGTTCCAGAGCCATAAAACAGCTACAACACAAGAGCAAACCTGGTGTTTCAACATGTTATTCTCTATAAACCTTGAATTATAATGCCAAGCATGTCAACCCTGCATGGAAGTCGGTTCATAACTATGGTTGTTTTGAGAACGCAGCATCATTGACTACAAAACATAAAGCATGAGATCTTTTTTTTGACTGCAATTGTCTGTTTTTATAATGGCCTGCATATGAAATCACTCACAATAAACGTCAACAGACATTTACATGCTCTTGTAAGTTCCTAGCATTGATGGGTGGGTTTCAACTTTCCCGGCACATTTTTAATCTTTAAAAAAATAAAGTTAAAAATTTGTATACTTGAAACAGTACCAAATTTCACCTCTGCATTAAACCCATCTGTGCAATGAAACACACACACACACACACACACACACACTAGTGAACACACTAGAGGGCAGTGAGAAAATGTGTCCAAGGGAAGCTCCTATCTACAGCACCCAGGGAGCATTTGGGAGTCAGGTGCCTTGCTCAAGGGCACTTCAATCATGTCCTGCTAGAGAATTGAATAGTAACCTTTCGGTCACTAGAACAACACCAGTCCACAACTGCCCATAGACTCCACAGAGTCAAACAAATAAACAAAGATATTCAAACCAATTTGCTAATATGGCTAATTTCCTACAACCAAACCAGCTCCAACCAAACAAATCATGGACCCTACAAGACCTCTGAAGGTGTTCTGTGCCATCTGTCATCACAATATTACAGGAAATCCTGTAAATTGTGAGGTAGAGTCACTGTGGATTAGACTTGTTGTTCCAGCACACTTGTGGACTCAGAGGGGGGGCACCAGTGGTCAAAAAAACGTTGCCAAAGTGCCCTCAAGACAAAAAGTGCCCTGTAAGCTGCATTCATGTACAATGTCTACAACTCCAAACAATAAACCTTTCATGCTTTGTCTGGTCAACTTCATTTTATTTTTCTAATATTCAAATTAAACAGGTGATGTCAACAGGTTATTTAGCCATTGGTACAAAAGTATTCACAAACGTCTGAGTCTTTTGCGGAGCAAAAATGGGCACTGTGTTAACAAATGTGTGAGAAAATGATTCAAATGTTTAAAAACAATGTTTCTCATATTAAGGCTGGAAAGGATTTGCATATTTCTCCTCTAAAGTACAAATATCATTAAACGGTTCAAGGAATCTGGAGGAATTTCAGTGTGTAAAGGGCGCAAGCCTAAGCTGAACATCTGTGATATCCAATGCCTCAGACAGCACTGCAACAAGAACAATCATTCATCAATGATGATCAACCTTTGTCAATCACTACAATATGGAGATAGAGTCACAAACAGCACTTAAAACTTTAGTGTGTAAAAAAGAAGCTTTACGTTAACCCTGTCCAGAAGCAGTGCTGATTTCAGAGGCATCTGGGATGGACCGTCACACAGTGCAAATGTGCACTGTGATCAGACAAATCAATATTACAGATACTGTTTGGGAAGGAATGGACATTATGTGCCAGAGACCAAAGATTAAAAGGGCCATCCAGAGGGTTATCAGTAACAAGTCCAAAAGTCAGGGTCTGTAATGGTGTGGGGGTTGTGTCAGTGCTCTTAGCAAAGGTCATTTATGCTTTTAAAGCAACATACAATATGCTGCCTTCAAGACATCTTTTCCAGGGACGTTCATACATTTAACAAGACAATGCAAAACCACATTCTGCACATATTACAAAGGTGTGACTGCCGAAGAACAGCATACGGTTACTGGCTTAGACTTCCTGTAGTCCTGACCTGTACACAATAGAGAATTTGAAATTAAAAATGTGAAGACAACCCTGAACTGTTGCACAACTTAAGACTTTGCAGGAAGAATAGGACAAAATACCACCCGAAACTGTGCTTTTTCATTGCTAAAATGTCTCTTAAGTGTTAAGGGAAGGAATGACAACATTACAAAGTTGTAATGCTTTACCGTCACAACTTTAATTTGGAATGTGTTGCAGGCTTGAAATGCAGGAATGGATGTATATTAACAAATGAAATGTTATCATCCAGACACAACATGAACTATTTTGAGTTCATACTGTCTGCAATGAAATAAAAGTCAAAGTAAATGTAAGAAGTACTGCGGGATTTTAATTTACATATTCTAAACAACTCTTTCTGATTTGGAGTTGTGTTTGTCTGTTAACCATTGAAAGAAAGGCTGACAGCTACCGGATGGATGACGGATCTGGACTTTTAGAGGCGTTTATAACACTGAAGTTATAAGGAGTGTTTTAGGTCTGGGCTGCTTTTTGAAAACTCTGGAACCAATCAGAGCTGAGGTGATTTACATATATCACTCTTAAAGGTACAACAACAAAAAACGTGGTTGAGGAAAAATCTTTAGGATGGCTGTTTAGAATGTTGTATATGGGGGGCGAGAGAGTTTATTTTGTTAATGAATCTCTCAGACTTGAATGTAGATGAACACTGATACTGTTTCCTCTCCTCTTTCCTCTTCGCAGTGCAAACCTGTTCCAGGCCACGGCTTCGTTCTGGATAAGTATAAGTGCCAGTGTCGGAGAGGCTTCTACTCGCCCAGCCGAGTGGCTCTCAACGGAGTCTCGAGTGAGTGTTTCACCCCCACCTGAAGCTTAGGCTGTTTTTAGACACACTGGGTATTTTCAGAGCACTTGTTTCCATATATAGAGTTTATTCCCCAAAGAAACATGGCGTGCAAAAGCCTGCAGGTGAGAAAGGAACCTGAGGATGGCAAAAGCAAGTCCCCTATTATAGCACAGAACACCAGGATATCATCATTGCTGTCAATTTTACTGTGTTCAGTTTCAAATTACAAACTATTTCAGTATAATTAAGTGATGTCTTCACTAACCTGCATCGTAATCATCCTCATCTTCAAAAACGTGGTGGTCACAAACTCTCCTACCTTCCTGTAGCTTACACTTTAAACCCAAATCTAACACACTTTGTCCAGCAAATCAAGGCAGTAATTAGATGGATCAGGTTGAGGTTTATTAGGGTTGAAGCTACAGTGTATGGTAGCTTCTTTTCCAGCTAAGCAGGTCTGGGTCTGGTTTGTACATGGATGGGAGACATCTTGTGTGGATTCCAAAGCCCCTTCTTTTGGACAACAGGCTGACTGGTCTCCCAGAATTTTAGTAAGAGCTGGTTTTGGTTGTACTGGGTAGACTTTTGGTTGTAACGGGCCGGGTTTCGGTTGTAACGAGCATGGTTTTGGTTGTACTGGGTAGACTTTTGGATGTAATGGGCAAGTTTGAGGTTGTATTAGCTTGAGTTTTAGTTGTACTGGATGGGGTTTTGGTTGCAATAAATGGGGTTCTGACTTTATTCAATGGAGGTTTGGTTCTTGTATGTGTGGCATTGATTGTATTGTTTGGGTATTGTTTGTAGTGGGTGTGGTTTTGATTGTACTGGGTGTGGTATTGATTGTACTGGGTGTGGTTTTGATTGTAATGGGTGTGGTTTTGATTGTACTGGGTGTGGTTTTGATTGTAATGGGTGTGGTATTGATTGTAATGGGTGTGGTTTTGATTGTAATGGGTGTGGGTTTGACTACTTTAAATGGAAATTTGGCTCCTGTAGGTGTGATTTTTGCTGTATTGGGTGGTCTGATTTTATTTATTGGGGCAGTTAAATGTGGCTTGGAGAGGCAGATACATTGTAGTTGTGTGTTTGTGTGAATAATCTCTAACTTTATATAATCTTGATATTCAAGATATCCAGGTGTGAAAAGGGGTCACAGATAACATTTACCAAAAATCTGAAAAATTACTGCTGCGACTAACACCATCATCTCTCCAGCATTGAATTTAAACAATAATAAACTCAACACGTATGTGGAACAAACCAAAAGGTCAACAGAAGCTTTGTGTGAGCTCTGAGTTTTTTTCTAAAAACCTCACATCAACAGCAGACACTGACATTGTTTATATGAATAATATAAATATTACAGTATAGAATAATGTGGGTTTAAACTGGTTCATTTTACATCTTTTCTTTTTGAATTCATTTTCCATTTCACATGCTTACTGGGCATAGTCTAAGCATCATCAGGAGCTCTAATCCTAAAAAATGGCTCATTATCATATTATATTACAGATAAAACTGTACCAGCATCAGCTGATATTACAGCCAACTGATATACCAGTTGAGCTCTAATAAGATTACAGTGTGCTTTGTTAAATGTTAGCTTTGCTAATAGCTTTGACTTTTGACTGATGAAGCGGGTGAGCCTAAACACTGCTGATCCAGGGCAAGGCATCTAATGATTGCTATAACGAATGGCTGCACAGGTACTTTGCATCCAGATCATTAACTTTTGGAGCATCGCCGTCTATCAGACTGCAGCTGTAATTAGCCTCGGGCAACGCTAACTCAAAGAGATCACTCCTTCCAGTTTTGTCTTGGTTCGTCAGCCTGCAATTACCCTGCTGATAAATCGCGGAGCGGCGTTTGATCTTCGTCGGAGCTGTGCAGCGGCTGCGTATCTTGCACAACTATTTGTTTTCCGTGCATGATCTAATTTGTTCCATTTTCAAACCCTTGGGGGAAGGCAAACGAGAGGAAGATCTCAGGATACGTCTCAAACTTATTACCTTATTTACATTTCTATTACCAGCCCATTTTCTCCCCTCAAGTGTAAGTTAGAATACACATTTGGTTACACAACTAAACTGGCTGCTTCACTGTAGCTCATCTGTGGACACGGTTTGTGTGCCATCTTCTGGTCCTTTATCAATAGTCTGTTTCTGACCACAGAGCTGCGTTTGGCTGGATGTTTTGGATGGTGGTCTACTCCAGTCTAGCAGTGTGTAAAAACCCACACACCTTACAATAACACTATCGCTGTTGTGCTGGGAATGGTTCATCACCCAAACGGTATCTGGACTGCAGTGATCACAAACTTATCAGTGAAGAACAGGCTAAACTGGCCATCGATAATTCTGGGATTTTTGTTTAGGCACCACATTTGGGTCCCCTTGTCTGATCTTCTCAGCGGGAGGACAACCCCACCATAGCACCCAGCAGAATGAGCTTCTTCCTACCAACCACCACCAACCTAGACCCCACCCTTCCACTGGGACAATGTTCTCCCTGGAGGGACCGTCCCAGCCCCCCAAGGCCAACCCAGACTAGAGTTGCACCAAAAATTTAAATGTTGGAACATTTCAATGCTCAAATTGGGCTGTCAGTTCTATACTCTGTCATTAATAAGTTGCACTAGTTTTGCTTAAAAATGAATTTGCTATGATTTACAGATTTACATTTGAAAAGAACTGTACACATATGTTCTATCAATCAGAACATTTGACGTTAAGGTGCTGATATTGAGTATTTTTCATTTATTGCCAGAGTATTGATTTGGTATCGAATATCGTGATATTACACTTGGTATTATTATCAACGTCAAGATTCTGGTACTGCGACAACCCTAACCCAGAACCTCCCAAGACCACCCCAAACCCCATCCTTCCACTGGGCCAATGTTCTTCCTGGTGGGATCATCCCAGTCTCTCCTGAGACCATCCCAGACACCCACAACAATCCAATTAATATATTAAGCTCCTCAGAGGCCTCTTGGAGGCTCCCTAAAGGGTTCCCCCAGTGTGGCAAGCTGAAGAACCATGAAGGCTGCTTTGAGTAGCCATTCATTTTCACTTAGAAATCCATCAAATGTGTCATTTGACCAGGGCTGCACAAATGTTTGCATAAGACTGCATAAAGCTGTTAATTAAAATACTATTGATGAACTTGATTGAACCGATGCAAATGTACGTGGTTCTGCAAACACAAGCCATTTATGTGAAACCAGCCCACAGGTCCATTATGGACTTTTTTGTCTGACGGTGCAGACAAAGACAGAAAGAGAGGATGAATCCCCAAACCCCCCTCCTCCAAAAAAAGACATGAATCCATATTCATAGTGAATCCTAGTTGCTATGGGCGACATCCCACTCTACACAGTCCTCTCATCCTTACTCACGCGCATTAAGGGATCTAAAAATAGCCGGTGAGTCACCAGCGAAACGGGTCTGCGCCGTTTCTTAATGAAATGATTCCAGTGCGGAAAAACGCTGCTTCATTTGCATAAAGGGGAACGGGGACTTTTCTCATAAATAAATGGCTGCACAGCAGCAGAGCACTTCTGCCGCTTTATCACAGAGCAGAATTCAGGCCACTTGCATGTGCACCCCCTGAGACACACTTAAAAATGATGCATGATGGGTTTGCTTAATTTTGTATCACGTTTATGTGCAATTTTCAGACATACTTTGGGACAAATTGGCCGTTACAGCTGTTTACAGCTCATCATTGTGTAAAATCCTCAGATTAGTTTTTTTCACAAGTGTTCTGTCAGTGGGCTGTGGTGAATACCAGCGGGGTAGAACCTTAAGACACGGTTTGATTTGAAGGGTTGGTTGGGGGCGGTCCCAGACAAAGAGACCAAAGGGCCCAACCACCTAACTTGATGTTCAGTAGAGAACTGCCAATTACTCCTCCAACTCACCCAGTCACTCACTCTCAGGACTGACGTTTGTAAGAAAAACGTGGTTACACCACATGACCCACAGAAGATGAACAACAAACTGTAATAAAAGTCATTCACATGTTGACTTTTATAAAAATGTGAGCACCATGAAGGAAGCTGCCATGTTCCAAAAAAACAATATTGAAGCCGGTCTCACCATTGATTTAGGATGCTTTCACACTTGAAAATCCAGACCATGGTCTGAACCAAGGTTCATGTGTTTGTTACTTTGTATATATTTGGTCTGGTCAGGTTTGTTTTCATACTGTATTTTTATAAGCACACCAGACTTTTATTATGTCACGCCCACGTGCTGTCGTTATCACTTACGTGGTGTGCATCTTCCTACACTCGACACCGATTGGTTTGTGGAAGGACGTACGTCTGACGCATTTATATACTTTTATATTCCACTGCCAAAGTTTCCTTAGTTTAGTTTGTTCTGTCATCCGGTCATATCATTTCTCTCAGAAAATAAGCTGCACGTTTCAGCATTTTTGTGAGTTTATTCAAGCTTATCACATGTTCATCAGACCAAAATTATATTAAACATATCATCTCCTCCTCACTCCATCTGCTACCACAGCTCATTTCTGCTGCTGTTCTGCTTATTTTACTTTTGTTATTGTTGTTGAATGTTGTTGAACACCGGTGTCAACTTCCTGTATTTGGTCCGAAAGTCTGGACCTTCTAGAAAAGTGTTTTAACACTGCACATGAACCGGACCGTGGTTCAGTAGGTCTGGACCGAGATCACCAATTTTGGTTGGACCAAATTTTGCTCCTTTGGTCCGGACCGTGGGTCGAGGCCCCTTTCACACCGCTATTTTGGTTCAGACTGAAAAGTCAGAAAGTCTGAACCAAACAATGTAGATGTGAAAGCACCCTAAGACCATCTGAATGGCCTGCTATGCTTCTGACACATCGTTCTATGCACAGATAGACAACACTGGAGCTTTGCAGCACAAATGCAGAGTGCTGTGTTTAGAAGAAAAAGAACAGTGCACACCAACACTAAAGCCATATTACAAATGTGAAGCGTGATCGAGGGAGCATCCCAGCTAATAGAAAACGTTATAAAAACATTCAGCAAAGTTTTTAAAAGGTTCTGAAAACATGTGACGTAATAATAGTTTTTGGAATGTTTCACACAGAATGATCCCACTTAGACAAACATGTTATGGCAGCATTAGAAGTAACATCAGTGAGTTGTTTTTAATAGTTTGTGATGTCAGCACATTTGAGCGGGAAAGAGTCAGCAATTAATTTGAGCTGGAGGACATTTAAAGATACGTCAGGTCAAGTTTGCTTTATATTATTTATCTCTAATAAAGAATCAGTTTATTTATTATTTATTGTTTCAAAGGGTTTTTTCTCTGTGGGCGTGGTCAGTATTTTAATGTATTGTAGGTTTTGTAACGCTATTGGAACGTTAAAAAAAATGACAAAATGTTCTAGAAACTTCTAGAAAACTTGACACATTGAACATTCTATGAACCAAATGTGTAACATTAGTAACGTTCAGGAAACGTTCTGTTGTCTAACACTCGTTAGCTGGGATCATGGTTTGGAGCTGCATCAGAGACACCTGGCAAGGGAACAATGAATTAATTGGTGTATAAAAACATTTGGGAGAGAATATAAGGGCAGCAACTCTGTGACCTCAACATGAAAAGTCTTAAGTGTTTGAAAAAGACAACAAAAAAAACCTCAAAACATTAGTGTTTTGGAATGGCCAAGTCAGAATCTGGACCTTAAACTTAATACTGATGAACCGAGACACATTTGTAAGGAGTGGTCCTAAATTTCTCTGCAATGGAAACGTCTGGTGGAGGTGACTGCTGCTAAAGGGGCTCTACAGGCTATTAGTTCCAAAGGTTCACTTACTTTTTCTAGCGCACACTGCGGATGTTTGCTCAGTGTGCTCAGCAGAAGTCATGAACAGTACAACTGTTTGTGTTATTAGTTTAGTTTGACTGTGTTTGTCTACGACTGTGAGGTCATTATCACATCTTACTGTAGCTTTAAGGTGTTTTGTAGGATCTTAGATTAAAGAACCGTTTCCCGTTGGTTCCTCTTCTTTCTCTCTGGTCAGCAGAGTCGGAGCTGGGTGTGTACAGTGAGGAGTCCTCAGACGCGTCCAGTCGATGTCTGCCTTGCCGTGAGGGCTGTTCTTTCTGTCGGGATGACGCTCCATGCCTGGCTCAGGAGGACGACGTGCTGCGAGGGGCTGCGGTCTCCTTTCAGGGTCTCTTCATGCTGCTGGACTTCATCAGCATGCCAGTGGTCTACCACTTCCGCCGCAACAAGGTCAGCACGTGCAGGGCCAACAGGCCAAATCCAAGAAAATTTCAACTGGTCCACACGGTCTCTGATCTTGCATGAAACTGTAGATGTATGGCCTAAAATTTTCATTTTACTTCATTTTAGTTACATTAACACATAAAATTCAGTCCTTTGGTCACATTGGTTTAGATAGGAAATATTAATAAACTACATTCTATTAAAATGACATCTAAAAAACAGTCGTTGTGATGTATTGGATGAAATTAATTGGTGAGTTGGAGGCAAGAAGCTCTGCAATGCAAAGTGGAGTTTCTTCTGCCAAGTGCATTGATTTGGGACAACTCGTAGGGCATTATCCCACTTATACCCTGGTTGCCACACATTTAGGTGTATTTATGTATTTATAACATGAGTAATCTACCTGTTTGTGGTAGCTAATACTTTCTTTTGTTGAGGAAAAGGATAACTTCAGTGAGGCTACTTTTGCTTTCCTTTTTTTTTTTTTTTTTTTTTTTTTTTTAAATCAACATTTAGCAACAATTAACTGTATTTGTTCAGACATGTTTTTTGCATTTAATAAAAAAACATTGTTTTTATCCATGTACACTGTTAAAAGATAATAGTTCTTCAAGGGTTCTTTAGTAAATATTTTTTTCTATATAGAACCATGAACAGTCAGAGAACCCACAGGGTTCTTTGAGTGTCCATGGTTCTACAGTATATAGAACCATATTCTTTACTAAAGAACTCTTGAAATACCATGAGTGTAGTATGATGAGCCTTTAATTAGGCATGTTAGAAATGACAGTGTTGTACTTTATTTTCTGCATTAGACTCTTCTGCTCTAATAGAAACACAGTGTAAGGTTATCGTTGACAATTTTCCTAAAATGGCCTTGCTTACAGCATCGCAATATGTTTAACACATTGTATTTTCAGATTCTTCTCAATACACAGCCCTATCCAACCTTTTTATGTAGCAGTGTCCTTTCCAGTGGCATCTCTAGAATAGAAAGTCAGTGTGGGCACAGTAAATTCTGTGGGCAGCATCCTACTCAGTGAAGCTACACACAAGCCTACTTGATAAATTAATTCAACCACAATTGCACCTCATCAATGAAATTCCAAAAAGCATAATCCGGTATTGTGCCGAATTCGGCACCCCCGCCGTGAGATGCTTCCCCCATCAGGAGACTTACTTACGGGTGGTATTCTGTTGCCTTTACTTTGGTTATTGTGACCAAAGGAACTTACATACAATCCATTTCAGTCGTGAATAAAGGAAATAAAGCTTTTACTGAGGTAAGATGACTGTCTGTGTGTTATCGGTTAAATTGTGGACATGATTCATTATATTGCCTCGCTAGCAGCAGCTAACAGATTACTGTGATGTTTTTGAGTAGCAAGCTGCGTAGCAACGCTGATACCATAAACGATATTCACATAAGCTTGCGTATGCAAACCTTTCATTTTTCATTGGATGCTCCCAGCATGGGGCCAGCATTAGCGTGCTCCGCAGCTCATTACTGAAAGCGTGTTGCACATGAACAGTGTTTTCTACTGCTCACTTGCTTAAATGGAGGCTGATGGAACAGCCCCATACACACTAACTAAATAAAGACTGCTGAAAGTACTGACCTTTCACAGCACATACAGGAATATTTAATATTTATGGGCAACTACTGCCATAAGTCAAATACCCAACAATGTTAGAAAATAATATTCAAATAAAATAAATGTAAACAAAATTATGTCACACACTGCTCAACAGTGACATCTGGTGGGGCCGGGCCCCACCTGCCCTTATTGTAGAGACGTCCCTGGTTGTTACATGCTGTCTCCATCTACAGTAATCTGAATATTCAAAGATCTCCTAGACTCAGATTTAGCCTAGTCTTAGACCAGCGTAAACATTTGGTTTAGTAAGTTGATGTAAATGGTTATGCTATGCTTTTGTAAAGAAAAATCAAAAAGAGGATCTCTTTACCATCTCAGCAGTTTCTCCTAGACAACAAGGAGGTAAAAATGAGGCTTTAGCTTAAGTCTCATGAGATATTTCTCCTGCATGTAAATGTATCTGTGTCAAGACAGCGAGAGACAGAGAGAGAGACAGACAGTGAGAGACAGTTAGAGAGAGAGACAGACAGTGAGAGACAGTTAGAGAGAGAGACAGACAGTGAGAGACAGAGAGAGAGACAGACAGTGAGAGACAGAGAGAGACAGTGAAAGACAGAGACTGTGAGAGACAGTTAGAAAGAGAGAGAGAGACAGTGAGAGTCAGACAGAGAGAGACAGTGACAGTGAGAGTCAGAGACAGACAGTGAGAGACAGTTAGAGTCAGTTAGAGAGACAGACAGTGAGAGACAGACAGTGAGAGACAGTTAGAGAGAGACAGACAGTGAGAGACAGAGAGAGAGAGACAGTGAGAGACAGAGAGAGAGAGACAGTGAGAGACAGAGACAGTGAGAGACAGTTAGAAAGAGAGAGAGAGACAGTGAGAGACAGAGAGAGAGAGAGAGTGAGAGTCAGAGAGAGAGAGACAGACAGTGAGAGAGAGACAGACAGTGAGAGACAGAGACAGTGAGAGACAGTTAGAAAGAGAGAGAGAGACAGTGAGAGACAGAGAGAGACAGTGAGAGAGAGAGAGAGAGAGAGAGAGAGACAGTGAGAGAGACAGACAGTGAGAGAGACAGAGAGACAGACAGTGAGAGACAGTTAGAGAGAGACAGTTAGAGAGAGAGACAGACAGTGAGAGATAGTTAGAAAGAGAGAGAGAGACAGTGAGAGACAGAGAGAGAGAGACAGTGAGAGAGAGACAGTGAGAGAGAGACAGTGAGAGAGAGAGACAGACAGTGAGAGACAGGCAGTGAGAGACAGACAGTGAGAGACAGTTAGAGAGAGACAGTTAGAGAGAGAGACAGACAGTGAGAGACAGAGAGAGACAGACAGTGGGAGACAGTTAGAAAGAGAGAGAGAGACAGTGGGAGACAGAGAGAGAGAGACAGTGGGAGACAGAGAGAGAGACAGTGAGAGTCAGAGAGAGAGAGAGAGAGACAGTGAGAGAGACAGTTAGAGAGAGACAGTTAGAGACAGAGAGAGACAGACAGTGAGAGACAGAGACAGTGAGAGACAGTTAGAAAGAGAGAGAGAGACAGAGAGAGAGAGACAGTGAGAGTCAGAGAGAGAGAGACAGTGAGAGAGAGACAGTGAGAGAGAGAGTGAGAAAGGGTTGCAGATACCACAACGTGCACATCTAACCAGAAGAAAGATCCAATGAACATCTCTTTGTTTTCTCTCAGAGATCAAGGAAATCACATGGAAAAATATTTCTCTTGAGAAAATGACCTCGTGTGTCTTCTCTTGAGTTTCTCGTTAAAGTCTCACACTTATATTTACTAAAGAGAGGAATCTCAATATGAGCTCAACTCTTTCTCATTCAGGGGTAAGAGTTCTCAGTTCTGATGCTGTGAATGACTTACAATTTCTCTCTTTTTTTGTCTCATGTCATTTCTCCTGAGAGATTTTAGGATCATGAAGTCTCCTGAGACATCAAAGAGCCACGTTTGAGCAGTAAAACTCTTCCTAAAGGAATAAGTGAAGCTCTAGCTGGTATCATGTTGGGTGTTCTTCACCTCATTAGTGTCAGACATTTCAGAAAGGTAACCACTGAGGAATAGCTCCACCTGCTCCAAACTCTGTTCCCTCTACACTAACCCTCAACTGGGGGTACCTTTGTGTCATCTTTTCATTAAAGTTGTGGATTTAATGGCTTCATAAAAGTGCACAGTGTCAGACTCGAGTGAATAAGCAGAGGAGATATTCAAATTTGCACCACAGAAGCCTCGGAAAGCAGCAGCGCTGTGCTGTAATGTGTTTAGCACCAGGGACGTGGATTTGCATTAGCTCCCCATACGGGACAGCCGTCGGATACTGAAGGATTCTCACTTGTCCATATCCATTTCTCTCTTTCTATTTCAGAGAATCAAAGCCTCGGGTCTCATTCTGCTGGAGGCCATCCTGGTCGGCGCTGTGCTCCTCTATTTTCCTGTAAGTTCAAACATTTACAGCACATTTGCATGAACCTGTAATGGTGTTAATAAGCTCTACAACCTCCCAGGATCCACGTTTTGTTTATTTTACAATTAGTGGACCATACAGCATTGTTTTATTAGTTCTAATAAAAAAATATGTTTTATAGCATATTTACGATGAGTTATAAATGTGGTGTGAATATTTTTGGTTTTGCATTTACTTTGGCAGTAATTGTGTATTTTCCATCATGTCTCCTGAACCAAACATGAGAACACAGACAAAAAAATATTCTAAACTATTTAATTGGCTTTAAAGACTAATAAATCATTAAATTTGTAATCAGCTGCATGCAAACATACAAACGGTAGAAAATACAGTATGTATCATTAGATTACCAAGCAGCAGATCAGTGATTGGCTGCAGATTTGAGCTCGCTGATTAGCAAAATTTCTGTTGCTATGCATGTATCTTGTGTCAGCAGGTCGGTGATTGGCTGCTGCTTCTCTGACTGGGTGATATTTCTGTCACCTCAGAAGAGAGAGAGAATGAACCAGGAAGCACATTTCCCCATAAATATTTAATATTTTACATGTTATTATGTTTAGCACATACATACTTAAAATATGTAGATAGTGATTATCTTAAAATATTTTAAAAAATGAAATAAAAAACTATTTTCACCATCGAGTTTGACACCCTGGGTGTTGTATATGGCATCTCTGTATTTGGCCGCCATGGATGCCACAAGGTGTTTTTACGATGACTGTTTAATGACACAAACTGTATTAATTTTCATGTTTTTAAGAAAAAACAAACTGTTAGGATTTTATGGAGAATATTTACCTTCAAAGTGCACAACTACTTTCTGCTCAGCATCTCTCAGCAATGTTCCACAATGTTGCTTTCAGAGGATTTAGCTGTCCTCCCAGCCCATCTGTGCCTGTCAACAGAGAGAGAATTTGAGACGGTTCCTCACTTTCCTCTCCCTCTAAAACTGTCATGTTTTATATATTTCTACACATCTGGGCTTCCTACTAAAAGAATAGTTCAATGAAACAGAATAAGGTAGAATAATGTAATAAGTCAACTGGAGCATAGTTAATGTCTAAAACTTGCTTCATTAGGTTAGCAATGGAGCTATGAGGCTAATGCAGCTAACAAGTAAAGGAAGTTTAAACGAGGGATGGGGGCTGATCGATTCTGAAATATAGATACTCTTTCTATTTAAGAATCTATCCTTATGTCAAAATATTAATTCTTCAACACAAAAGCAGCATCTGGGTAGGATACCTACAGAAAATGTGTTATAGGCTATGTTATGATATTTGGATTTTTTAAAATCAAAATTTATTTGAAAGAAATAAACTGAACACATTTTGCAGTGAAGAGTCAAAACATTAATACTTAAAATATTCAGACCACAGGTGTCACTTACACTGGGACACAGGAACCTTCTGAATAGACTTATTTTGTTGTCACCACTTTTTAAAAGTGTATTCTAAAAATATTTGATGTAGATACCTGAGCATTTGTGCACCGTTTTGGTTCCTGTGGAACAGTTTTTGCTGCAACACCTTGGACTCGCAGGCTCTGTCACAAAGGGGGATAATACCACTCTCTGGTCACCAGCACTCCTAAAGGAAAGTTATGCTCATGACAAAAACCATCTGACCGGTGTCTGGCTACTCATCCCCAGACTCTGAGGGCACCATACACTACATGCTCTTACAGATTCTATTGTAACTGTACCAGCATTTTGGCTACTTGTGCCATAGTAGCTCTTCTGTGAGTTCAAACCAGTTTGGATAGTCTTTGTTAACATCCATTCTTGGGTGGTTGGTTGGTTCCTCTTTGGACCACCATCAGTAGATACTCACTAGTGATGACTGGGAGCACACCATGAGACTTGTAATTCTGGAGATACTCTGACCAAGTCACAGCATCATAATTTGACCCGTCAGTGTCTTACTCTTGCACACTGACAAATGTTTAATGCTGGTTACAGCAGGAATGGGTCAAAACACCAAGGGTAGTGTTTGGTGCACAGAATTTCAGGCCAAGTAGCCAGGCAGAGTGGCAGGAATGCTTTGGTCTTCAGCTCTTTTTGAATTGGATTTCATACAAAAATACAAAACAATCCACAATTTAAAGGTATCATTATTAGTATCAGGATATTAGCCTTAATATCACTTGGTATCAGATCAAAAAGAACTGATACCATTGTACAAACCAAACGGCAAAATCATCCCTCAGTTGTCTTTGTTGATACATTCTCTGGAGACGAAAAGTTTGATTTAGCAAATCAACATGAAACTCTGGATGAAGGAACCACAAAAATAGATGCTCCCTGTGCTGTTTCAGAGTCGGGCCGGGGAGATGCTCAGATATGCGGCTGATCTAAGATGCACTCAGGGCTTAGCGTTTGTACCCCCTCCTCCACCCAACCACTGTGCCGTGTTCCGCCAAGTGCTTCTGCTCTGCTGTGGAGTTCCATGCATTTTTAACGAGTCCATCAAGTTCTAACGCAATGTGTTTAAAAATAAATCCACTGATTAATTAATGCCAGGCCGTGGTGGGGGAGCAGGACACTCTCTCAACTCCCATCCAAAGATACAAACACATACGCATAGGTAGCTGTTGACCCTCAACCTCGCCAGGTCATGAATTTATAGCTAGCCCAGTTTTTAACACGTCACAGCGATGCACAAGCATAAGAAACAAGTACTGACGTCCACCTCTCAACCACCCGAACACTGCTGCAGTCAGGCTTTTTCTTTTCATCCTCTTTTATCCTTCTAACATCTCAACGCAAGTGAGCTTATTGTAGCTAGCAAGTTACAGAAACATATCAGCATTAGCAACTAGCACTGTGCTAACTGCATACCTAAATCATTAACTATGTTGAGTTGTTAAATGGATAATGCTACGTAACTACCATTAGCAGCCATCTTTAATCTTGTACTTTACAGATAACTGTAGATCATACACTAGCATTAGCCACATAGCTATGCGCTTTTCACATTTGAGCCTTTCTAAGCATGTAGACCTGTAGAGCAATTTCTAGATAAATCTGTTACTTTAATTGTATTATATACATAATGGAGAAGATCATCATAACTTTCTGGGAAAACACTTTAAATTTTAATATGAGAGGCTAATATTTACAGTCATTTTGGGCCAATCGATTGGCCCATTGATTGACATGTTCAAATGATGTAAGAAAAAGTTAAAAATGTCAAAAATAGAGATACAAGGTGCAGTGTTGATACAGTATATGCTTCCTTGTTGAATAATATGCGTCCATTACTTGTTAGCAGGGTGGCACAGTGGTTTGGTGGTTAGCACTCTCGCCTCTCAGTGTTGGGATCTCAGTCTCAATTTCCCCATATGGGAGGAGTTTCCATGTTCTCCCAGTGTCCTCCCACAGTCCAAAAACATGGAGGTCAGGTGTATTGGTTACTCTAAAATGGTGTTAATTTGTTAACACCATAATGTTACCCAGCGATAGACTGGCACACTTGCTGGCGTTGGCTAATATAGTGGAATGCTCTGCCCAGCGCCCTAAGGAGTGATGTAGGGACTTACTGCAACCCTGAACTGGATCACATGGTAAAGAAGATGGATGAATGTTTGGATTTTGTTAGAAAGGCAGGAATTTGTGCAAATGAGTTTTTTTTTCTGTTCTATCAGAGAGGAAAAGCCTGGAGCGCTGCTTCTTCATGTCCTGGACTGTTTATTTTGGTCATTAGTTTACTGTCATTTGATTTTATTGTGCTTGGCTAGGAGGCTGACATTGGACAGATGTTCCTTCAGCTCCTCTGGGAAGAATGAGCACAAAATATGTCACTGTCCTTCAGTGTGCAGCTTGTTAGCAATACTTACTATTTACAGCACTTCAGACGGGATGTGGATGAGAAAGCAGGCAGCTGTATTCTGGAGCTTGAACGCTCCGCCGGTATCCGCGGCTGAGGAGGTGATGGCTTCCAGAGTGTGCACAGCTGTGGAGTTGAGAAGTTTTTGATGAAAGCAGTTCACATTACATGCCACGATCTGAGACATGAGCGAGACAATGCTGTTTATCTGCATATTCAGTGAGGGGGAGTTATAAAATGTCCATCATCCTCATAAATCCAGATCCCATTAACCCTTCACAGTCACAGCCGCTGGCGATAGCATCATATTTCTCACTTCCTGTTGATATATTACTGTTTGTAAGTGGAAGTTGAGACACTTTAATATGAATAGGAATATAAAACTATTCGGAGTGAAAAGTTTTATGACAGTTTTTGTTATGAGGAATAAAGATAAATCTAATCTAAATGTTTTATTTCTCATTTTGAAGATTATAATAAAACTTAGAACGGGACCGTTATTTGTAAAATCTCATTATAATGGCTTGTGCTTGTCTTCACCCTCCTAGGATCAGGGACAGTGCAAAGTGATGGGGAGAGTCCTAATGGAGGGGATGGGCTAGTTGGCTACTACATTGGGAAGGGGATAAAAATGGGCAAAAACTTAAAAATAAAAAAGAGCAGCTATTATATGTGGTGGATCAGTGACACTGATGTGGTGGTGGTGGTGTGTTAGTGCATGTCGAGTGGATCAGACACAGCACAGATGCTGGAGATTGTAAACACTGTGTACACTCACTGTCCATTAGACACGTGTACCATGTTGGTCCACCTTGTAGATGTAAAGTCAGAGACAGGACTCTTATTGGTTTAGCGTGGAGTACTTAGCCAAGCTTGGGATTGATCCCTGGTCTGCCATGACGGAGGCATTGCTGTTACCCACTATACCAACCACCAGCTGTCACATGATGATGTAAATGAGGAACACAAACTATGGGTCCGACAGAAGTCATGTTGTTAATCTGAGTCAGGTAAAGGGGCTGTATTATCGTTCTGTAACGTCACCCCTAACTATTATACAGATGATATTTAAGATGTAGGATGTGAACTTCAGCTGCATGTGCCAAGCATGATGTATATTTCCGCCCTGCTGTACATTTTTAATCTGCCCCCTTGTCCCTCAATACATGCTTGCACTTGGGTAAGCGTGTGAAGCCGTGTTTACGCTGACTTTAATTTGTACAGGCAGATTGGTCCCAAGGCTGCCAGCAGTGAATCAGAGCGGCTAACAGCAGGAGTGCCAGGCCTCAGATCTGACTCTGGGAGTGGGAAGGCACTGCGCCGGATAAAAAGAACAAAGCGGAACGTTAGTCAGTAGTAAACGTGAGAGAGAAGCCGTCAAGTGGCCTGCTTTGATGGAATTTCTTTTCGTTTTCCTCCGTCCCGGACAGCCAGCAGCTCATAAGGACGCGCCTACGTGGACAGAAGTGTCTGTAAAGAAAATGTCGCCCACTTGTTTCATGTGCGAATTTGTCTTCCACGTGCTTCAGCATTTCGTTCCTCTCGTTTCTCTCGTAGGTGATGATACTTTACTTTCAGCCGAGCGTATTCCGCTGTATTCTCCTGAGATGGGTTCGTCTGCTGGGCTTTGCTACTGTCTACGGGACAGTGATCCTCAAGCTTTACAGGTATGTGTTTTCAACTATAACAGTACAGCTCACATCGCTATGGTAGCTCCTAGAAAGACTCACCTTATAGGCTCATTGTAGTAGACCATCTGTCATTAGCCTCCCCTTCATATTTAGTGGACAACCACCCAAAAAATATCCAGCTGAGTAGCTGGTCCTGAGTGGCTCAGCAGGCTAAGACGCTGACACTTTGACCAGAGGATCGCGAGTTTGAATCCCGGTCATGCTGTTTGCCATCAACAGCCGGGGCCCAAGAGAGCAAAATTGGCAGTGCTCTCTCTGGGTGGGTAGATGGGCTCTCTCTCACCATCACTCTCACACTGCAATGTCCGCTGGCTCAGGCGCATTGGTTCCCCAGTGACGGTGTATCAGCGGTAGTTAGAAAAGAGGTGGTGGCTGTATCACACACAGCGGAGGAGGCTTGTGCATGTCTTCACCCTCCTAGAGTAAGGGATACTCAGGGTTGCCAGGTCCAACAAAAATATCCATCCCAATGTCAGTCAAAAACCCACCCTTCAGAAGCTTAAACTAGCCCAAAATATATGTCCGTCACACATTTGAAGCAAATGGCAAAACAACTATGAGTGTACGACTTAGTATTTTGTTTATAAGGGATTTATTATCAGTCCATCAAACCTTTTTCTTTTTTTCAGTCCTTGCAATACTGCCTCCCGTATTTCCCCATTTACCTGGCATATTAGCTAGTGACTGTTATCTCTTCTCCTTCTCTCTCTTTCTCCTTTTCAGGCTATATTTCCTTATATTGTTATGCTCTCTTCATTGTTATGGTATTCAAACTTACTTAGTGTCGACTTATGCACATTTTCCCGCCGTTTTGAAGTAATATCCTAGGCCACACCCACTTTTTTGTTGTTTTTTGGCAGCCACGGTAATTTTTAAAAATAGCCCAAAAAATCGCACCCCACCACCCTTGAATTTTCACCCGTGACTGCATTTTCAAACAAGCCCAATTTGGCGTGAAAACCGTGAACCTGGCAACTCTGGGGACAGTGCAAAGTGATGGAGAGCCCCCTAGTGGATGGGATGGGATAATTGGCTACTACCACATTGGGAAGGGGAGAAAATTGGCAAAAATTATTCCAATAAATAAATAAATAAATAAATAAATAAATGGTTGCCAGATCCCCATAACCTCCTACTCACTGTCTTACAGAACGTTACACTACACAAACTGAAACTAGAATCTAAACTATCTAATCACAGACATTTTAAGAAGCTTTATAAAGTAAATATCATTCTAATCTGACCGTCATTCCTTTTCTTTTCCATTTAGTGCAAAAACCCAACATCTCACCAGCACTCTGTATTTTTACAAACCTGGCAACCCTGTCCAAATATGACTGTTTTTGTTGGTTGTTACAGAGGCGATGTGCACAAACGTATCAATGTGCACCTGTGTGGTGTTTCAGAGACATATTTGTTCACATTACAAACCATCAAAGGTAGCCAAATCCAATCTGAGCAAAAAATCTGAATTGACTAATGAGGCTTGTAATGTGAACGCAGCCTTAGTTTCACTCAGAAAATATATGAAACCAGTAGTTTAGCCAGGAATGCAAAGGGTATGAAGATGATTCATGGCATCTTCTGAAAGCTTTTGAAATGTTTCTTGTGAGTTGAAATGATGTGCGCTGTTGTGTAGATTGTGGAGAAAATCCATTCAGTTATAATTTACATGTACAATGTACAGCAATACAATAAAAAAAGAACAGAGCCTGAATTTCTGGACTTTGAGTCCTCGATGATTGCCTAAGCTTCATACATAATCTTTGTCGGACTTGTTCATTGTGTTCAGGATAAATCGGTCCCGAGTCTTCAGCTCAGTATAATAATGTTTATTGCTTTCTTCTGTGTAGAAATTTCGGACTAGTTTGACCCTTCGCTTGTACACCTGAGACAGAGAATCCGTCATGGTTCACAAGGCTAAATGGAGGCAGCGAGGACTCAATGAGGAAAACTGATTGACAGAGAAAAGGGCGAAGAGCAGTGTCAGTCAATAAAATATGCAGCCATACCTTGACCTGAAGCTTCCTCTCTGGACTGATGATTGGGCTCCAGCTTTATAACGGCTGTAGCTCCAATTTACAGACCTGTGGATGGACAGAAAGTCTTCAGTCTGTGAAGAACTTTAACCCTTTAACATCCTCACCAAGAAAACAGAAACTGAATTATATGTTTTTGGGCGGGGTGGGGCGGGGCAGGGGGCAACAATAAAAACAGTCAATTTTTTAAAAAAAATTTTACGTACACTTTAAACATAAAATTATGTTAATTTTGTTCACTTTTTAAACATCACACTCATTTGTGTGGTTGTGTAACAGCACTGATGGTTTTTCAGCATCTGATCCAGTTTATTCCTTGTGGTGGCTATGAAGCTGCTGGTTTGCATGCAGATTTTGCTAATTTTACATTTCTAGTGACCTCTAGTGGATGTTTTTTAGCTTATCATACCTCTACCGATTGGTAGAGATGGCACAATCACATTGTGTTAAGTTCAGCACCTTCTTCAAGAAGATATAGTGACTTAAATGTGCTCTACCAAATGGTTGAGTAGAATGTTAAAGGGTAAAAGAACAAGTGCCAGGAGAGTTAAAAAAAAATGACTGTACCATCATCTCTTAGTATGTGATCCCACTAAAGTTTCTTTAAGTTAGTTCAATCAATTATCTGAGATTACAGTCCTACCTCCTAAGCTCCAACAGTGGCTCCAGTCTTGCAGTCTTCACGTCTATAATGGAAATCACATTCTCCATGAACTTTCAGGATAATAGTCCTTAAGGTGTAATAAGAGTTTAATTTTTTCCCCAAAAATAGGGTGTCAGACAAGTGAAACCTGGTTAGGGTACCACTTTTAGGGTACTGCAGATGCAGTATCCAGAGATGTATCTAGAACTATCTACTAGTATTTGTCCAATTCACAAACACCATGTGATTAGTTCCACTGTCACTTCCTAATTATGTTGGTGGTTAATGCACTGTAAGGCATTCTGTCTAGCTCCTGAAGGCCTGGCAGTTGGTTTAAGCATTGGTCCATCGTTAAAAACTAACAATGAAATGCGAGTACAACAACTGGCCACAACATTAATACCACACACACACAGATGTATCAAATAACATTGATTATTTCATAACAGTGGTGCATGTGAAGCTCTGGGACATATTAGATGGTAAGATAATAGTTGATTTTCACAGACGACGTATTGGATGCTGGGAAAAACGCAACGCCCTTTGATGAGGACTAAATAGTTACGGTCAGACAAGCTCTGGCTTAAAGCATCTTTGAAGTTTCAAGGCTTATGAGGTGCTCCTGGTCAGTACTTACCAAACGTTGCCTCCAAATTCTGGTCATCTGTCAGTGCTAGAACAAGTCAGAGGTGGCAGCTCCACCTCACAACTTTCAGGATCTGCTGCTAATGCCTCAGGACATCTTCTGAGGTCTTGTTGTGTCCAAGGCTCAGTGGTTCAGAGCTGTTTCGGTGGCGCAGAGCTCTTAGAAACCATTCGCAGAAGGCTTACAAAGCTGTAAGGATGCCTCTTTGGTGCAAAAACGTATCCATGATGATCATTATGTAATTTCTTTCCACTGCTCGGTCTTACTACTCAGTAGGTCCGTTTGTTTCATGATAATTGTTCTGGCTCTTGTCCAGGGTCCTCAAAGTGTTCCTGTCCCGCACGGCCCAGCGGATTCCCTACATGACTAGCTGGCGGGTGCTCCGTCTGCTGGCAGCCATCCTGCTGGTGGTCCTTTGGTTCCTAGTGGCCTGGACGTCGGCCATGTGTCAAAGCACGGACGTCCATCACTCCCTTGTTGACGTAGGAGTCACTCCAGAGGGTCTGCAGTTCAACATGTGCATGCTGGATCGCTGGGACTACATGATGGCTGTTGGTGGGTGGACAGCTATAAAGAAGCTTTTATTAGTAGTGACTGTAGCGTGTCTTGGCCTCTAGGCCTTCGGTTTCTGACCACAGGGCTGTTCTTGCCTGGATTTCTTTGGGTGGCAGATACACTCGTGCCAACACCAAACACAACAGAATGACCATGTTAATGTCACTGCTGTGCAGAGAATGATCCACCAATGATCCCCACCCATCATATCTGGACAACAGCTTTACTGTGGTCAGAACCGGACCAGTCATGAATGGAGTAGACACATAATGCAGCGACTGTAGATGAATATAGTGGGTCTGTAGGTAGTTGGAGCTCGAGGTAGTGGAAGAACAAGTGGATGATAAATGAGTGATGTGAATGCAGACATTTCAGAGCTGGAAGCAAACGTTGAGCTTACTGCAGCACTCTGCTTAAGCGTGCTTGGACCAGTTTAGGTTACCAAACAGTTCTCAAACAGCAGTCAACCAACCTAACAAGAGAAAATGTGGGAAAACTCCCAAGCTCCCCAGGCTTAAGGAGGCTGCTTTCAGAGCAGAGGCGTGGATATATAATCTAATCCTCCGGGGGCAGACGGGGAGAGAACCGGCGAGGCGTGCAGCTGCCAGACACAGGCGCTTGTGATTTCTCTCTTTCTCTGACAGCCCGGAGGAAGCGTAGAGAGTGCTCGGGTCATTGTGAAGATAAGGTGTAAGGAAAACACATTGTATCTCCTGACAGCAGCACGACACCGAATCGACACGAAGCAGCGACAGATCGGAAGTAGAACTGGAACTCTAATACTATGAGAAATGAGCACTCGTGGTTTTAAAACATAACCCCTTTGTTCTGAGGTGAAATATACACTATCGCTCAAAAGTTTGGGGTTAGTCAGTATTTCTCATTCCAGCACAGACTATTATTTCTATAGGAACTTCTAGTAGTTTAGAAACTGTGATCAAATCTACAGATTCTGCTGCGTTTAGCTCAGTTTTAGTGTCTCCTACAAGTTGTTGATAGTGAGTTTATAGACGTTAGTATAACTGTTTATTCTCCACCAGACATTTAGTATATATTTCACACAAGGCATCATGGGATATAAAAATATTATGGATATATAAGAATAGGAGATATTAGTCCATAAACAACCTCAAAAAACACTATTAATCACTAGGAGACATTAGTCCATAAACAACCTCAATAAACACTATTAATCACTAGAATAGGAGATATTAGTCTATAAACAACCTCAATAAACA
>BRDA01009822.1:37946-52946 GCA_036984385.1 Crenuchus spilurus
TAAATTGTAAGTTGGGCTAAATAAGCATATTTTTAAATATCAAAACATATTTTGATCTCAAAAGCATTTAATACTTACATGCTAATGTTTTAGTACAATATTCATTTCCTTCAGGGTAAGATATCTGTAATACTATAGATTCAATGCATCTTCTACAGCATGTGAAAGACACCTACTACAGTGGATCAATTTGTGAAAGCAAGCGTAGATAAGGTTTCATGAGATGTCGCTTTAGCTATTTGGACTCCAGCTTACAGGTGAGAAATTGGTAACACCACTGTGGGGTGACGTTCCTAAGGCTAGATGATATGTTATTAAGCTCATCATGGCTGACAAAAACCTTCATAAAGGCTTATTCCAGTAAGCATCTGTTATAAATTTTGCATCTGCCAATTTCAATTAAAGTTGGCAAATGTAACCTTTATGGCAGATGACATTTACTGAAATAAGTATTTATAAATGTTTATGTAGCCTTATGAACAGCACCCAGTAAAATCTTACTGAGCACTTTTAGCCACACATCAGCAACAAGTTTCCCTGTAAACAGTCATGGAGGAAGGTGAAGAAGCTAAATGACTAGTGTCACCAGGACAGCACAGAAAAGCCAGTTGAAAGGAAGTGAATAAAATATGCCCGCTCCAGTCAGCTTGTGCACAAATCTGCCAGGGCTTAAAATAAACCCCTTGTGCCCTCTTGCTGTCTCGCTCTGAATCTTCTGGCTTTGATACTCCACTTCTTCCGCTCCTCAATGCCTCCTTTTTGACCACAGAGCACATTATATCCATTCAGCTCATGCTACCAAGAGATAAGCTCTCAGTGATTAAGACAGATACAAACATCTCTGTCTATAGATGCCTGCTATAATGCAGATGTGAATAAGCAGCCTCCCAATAGAAACAAACCACATCTATGTTTGCCGAGAGGTTCGTGGATCAAGAACAATGGCTCTCGCAGTGTGAATCAGGGAGTTTTTGGCAGCCATGACTTCCCCACCCTCTCTGCCTTCGCAGCATGGCTGCAGACCCTGCTGGTGCTGGGAGATAAGCTCAATGTTTATCTGAAGAGGCGGTGATGCTGGGTTCCAACACTCTGCCAAAACAGCCTCTGAATGACTAATGATCTTAATGAGGCAAGATCTTGTTATTCTGGGCCAATACAGACAAGCAGTGTCCTCCATGGCACCTTGAACGCCATCTCAGTCCCTGTTGAGCAAAGGCCCTTTAATAGAGCTCTTTAATGACACCAATCACATTTGACTAGGGTGGGTTTTAACTGGTTGCTCTTAAATGTTATGTTGTATTACTGCCAAATGAGTGCCGATATATGCTGGGAAGATCTAGACCAATCAGCAATAACTTTAAAACCACCTGCCCAATATTGTGAAGGTCACCCTCATGACTTATCAAGACTTGGACTCTGCAAGACCTTTGACAATGTCCTGTTCTGTCTAGCACCCAACAGAACTCTGCTCAGAGCATCAAATTGCTTCTGCTAGGTTGCCTTCTTATAATGCATCCCTATGCTCTTCCACAGATAACTGATATACATGCACCGAGCAGTCCACATGATGTAAAAGAAAATGATTCATTACACCTTCTTAAATTACACCAGACTTCATCTTTGCTGCCTATTTTTGTGCTTTTGGCAGTGGACAGGGGATAGTATGGGTACTCTGTTCACTCTGCGGCTATGTAGTCCCACAAGTATCTGCTATGCGCTGTACATTCTGACACCTTTCTATCATAGCAAGAATTAACTTTCTCAGCAATTTATTCTACAGTTGTTCTGTGAGATCAGACAAAATAGGTTAGCTGTCACTCCCCAAACACATCAATGAGCCTCGAGCACCCATGATCCTGTTTGCTGGTTCACCAGTCATGCTTCCTTTTATTAGATACCAATCACTGCATACCAGGTTATTCATGTCAATCTGTCATTGGTTTTAAAGTTGTGGCTGATTGGTTGTTTTTCTGAGTGATTTTACCAGGCAGAACTCTTCTTCTCTACAGATTCACCCTGGCTCAAAGGCTGCACCCAGACTGGATGCTGATGTTATCATTTGTCCATACACATTTGACAGTGACAGTGACACTGGGATTGCTGCTCATCCCAAAGGTGATTTCTGTGTACATGTTGTATGTCTTATTCCAAAAATATTCAACAGAACTGTCAAAGCCTGCAACCAGCCTGTAGATCATTCATAAAATGCTTTTGAAATATGATGATAAGTTAAGCAAAAGTGTTTCCTTTGCAGTTTCTATTCACTGGGACTCACATGCAGGATGACATTGCTACTGAGGCCTATGAGGATGAGTTGGATATGGGCCGGTCTGGTTCTTACTTGAACAACAGCATAACTTCTGCCTGGAGTGAACATAGTTTGGACCCTGAAGATATAAGAGTGAGTTTCCCTGCTCATTTCTGTTTACTCAAAATTATGTACAAATGTATATGTAAAGAAATAATGATAAACATTGAGTTGATCTGTTTATCACTGAAAAGTCAGGTTAAAATTGCTAGAAGCAGAAATGTAAGCTGAAAGCCTTACACTTCAGGCTGTCGTCAACTGATTGCCATGAATTATTTTCTGTCCAGGAGGAGTTAAAGAAGCTCTATTCCCAGCTAGAGATCTATAAGCGGAAGAAGATGCTGGCCAATAACCCTCATCTCCAGAAAAAACGCAGTTCCAAAAAAGGCATTGGACGTTCGCTTATGCGGCGTATTACAGAAATTCCAGAGACGGTGACTCGTCAGTACAGTCGTGAGGACAGAGATGGAAGTGAACATGGGAGCAATCGCAGTACCCTTCGAAGAAACCCATTTGAGCCTTCCCATGGAGGGAAGTCCAGGGAGGAATCTCTAAAGAACAGAGTGTTCTCCTTGAAGAGGTCCCACAGCTATGATCATTCCCATGACCAGGGGGAGAACGCAAATGGTGGTCCTGTAGACAACCTGGAGAACTCAACCACAGAGTTATCTCTGCTAGATACATTGATGGGCAGAAAGTCTGCAAAGAAGAATCCTGAGGGGCCAAAAGTTGAGCCTGCTGAATCTGCGGAATCAGTACCTCTGGTGTGCAAGTCTGTCAGTGCACACAACCTAGCAGCAGATAAGAAGCCTGTGCATCTTCGGACCTCCATGCTTCAGAAATCTCTGAGCGTCATTGCCAGTGCCAGGGAGAAAACACTGGGACTTGCAGGAAAGACCCACAGCGTGGAGGATGCCAGTAAAAAAGTTATCAAGCCCAGAGACACTAGGATGCTTTCAGAGGTAGATGAATCACCTGAATGTTTCCCAAAGATGATCATCAGCCAGTCTGTTGAGTACACCAAGACCCCAAGCAAAATGGGCATCATGAAGCAACAAGTGAGTGGCAGTCAGCCTTCCATTTGCTCTGAGCCAGGAAGGAGCAAAGACCTCTATGACCTTTCTGAGGTTTGCCCATGGGAAATGGAAGAGCTACCCACTCCATCAGAAGGAAAATCCCAAAAACATGTTTCCATTGCACCAAGTGAGACCACCACAATCCATGGAAGTAGTACAAAAAGTGGACGGTCTCAACACAAACAAAGGATGGCAGTCCAATCTCCATCAAACCGCCGGCGCTCCAGAGACAAGGGTACTACCAGGGAGGAAGAAAGTGACAAGTATGAAGGTAGAAAGCCCAAATCACCCCTAAAACTGACTGCCCACAAACCAGATATGTGCCCTTGGGAATTTGAGGATCCATCTTCCAAAGGAACAGAGTCTGCGAGGATGAGCCGCAAGAAAAGTGTCACCCCCACAGATGGAAATCCCAAGTTAATCCTCTCAGACATCTCAAAGTCCACTGGGAGTCTTCTGCAACCTCCAGCTCTCATGGTGGAGATATGCCCTTGGGACTATGATCAACCTCCATCCCCCAGCAAGGAAAAGACCTCCAGCCCCACGCACCATTCAAAGAGAAGGGACTCTAATGCTAAAAGAAAAGGTTCCTGCTCATCAAAGGTGAAGGGGAAGGACAAAGAGGATGATAAACCCAGTACGAAAAGTAGGGAAAGGAGAAGCTCTTCAGGAAAACCTTCAGAGAAACGACGCATCAGCCAAGATAGTGGCCAGATTACCGTAACAGCATCTAGTAGGAGGAGGAGCTCGACAAGGGAGGTGGGGAACACTGACAGTAAATGTTCAGAAGCATGCCCCTGGGAGACAGAATGCCTGCCAAATGTCTCCTCTAAGGGCAAGCATTCCTCAGCTAGAGACAACCACACAACTTCTCAAGCAGCTGCAGCAGCCAGTAAACGCAACATGGCTGAGGTCTGCCCTTGGGATTTTGATGAGAAGTCGTAGGGAACAGTGCATGACACTTTTGCACACAATAACCCTTTTAAAAGGAAATGTTGATTTTTACTCACAGTGTAAAGCTCTCCAGACTGGGTTCCTGAGATGACTGAAGGTAAAAGTGACATTACATTTGAGGAACTGCCTTATGTTAATTCTTGTTTGATTTAAGTTTTTAAAGCTGATATGTTTGTGCTGTTTATAGGAATATGTTGCATCCAGAAGATAAATCACAAAAAACTTAATTCACTGGCACTTTGTTTACATGCACTTTAAGACAATAAGAAAGGAAAAGTGAAAGGTCACCACTTTGTTGTTCAGATCAGAGCACTTTTAAACTGGGATGTGAATGGGTTCTTTATGAGAAACGTCTAGAGCAGTGGTCACCAGCGCTCCTCCTAGAGAGCTACCTTCCTGTAGGTTTTCCTCCAAGCCTAAACACACCTCGATCAGCTATTCAGGAACTTCTGAAAGCAATATTAAGATGGATCCGGTAGAGTCAATTAGGGTTTAAGGTAAAGTTTGTAGGAAAATAGATCTCCAGGAGCAACGTTACTGACCACTGTGGAGTAGAATATTACCACCAACTTGGTGTTGAAAAAACTTTGTGATTTTTTTTTTAATAACTGGAGTCACATTGAAATTAAATGTAAGATGTTTTGCACAATATAATTCACAGTGTCATTATGTGGTAACTACTACCATAATCTTGTAAACGTATTTATCTTACCAAAGAACTAGTATTTGTCAGTTAAGTAAAAAAATCTGGTCAAATTCTTGCCACAACTGATCTTGCCACTGCAGTTTACAATTATTGGCGAAAATTATTCTACTTAATAAAAAATGCATGAATGAAGGTGAAATAGTGGAAATTGTTCCTCCTGTTCTGAAGCTGAATTAGGACAAAGGCGATTCAGTGGGAGAGCAACACACTTGTTTTGGGAACTGCATGAATGAACTAATTGTTGCGTTATTGTTAATGCAGTATTGGTTTACCTTTTCCTCAAAACTGTCTACTCCAGTATGGTGGTGTGGTGATTTTGCATCAGTATGAGCTACTGTAATGTCATCCAGCTGGATATTTAGTGATCGCTGTATCCTATCAAATAATGTTACAGTGGCTTCTGCATGACAGTAAATAAGTAGGACTTGTCTTTTCACAGCACACACAGCCCCTGATAATTTGGACTCCTAACCCCCCACCATATTATGTTGTTGTAAATGGTTGATTGTGAGCTGTTGCATCCAGCCTGGGACATTTCTACTGTAAAGTGTGCTTTTCTGTGACAGCATGTACATAAAACATATCCAACATGCAATAAACATTTTATGTTCCCATTTTAACGCTGTGCCTCGTGACCCCATCGCCTGAACACAGCTCTCCACAGCTAGGACTAAGATGCTTAAAATGTGAGTCATTCAGAGGAGTTTCATGTGAAATGCTTCAATGTAGAGAAATATACTAAGTGACACTTGCTGTGTTGATGATAGGAGCAAGACATGTGAAGGGTTTACTGACTGTTAAAGCTACAAAATTTTTTATAAATGATGTTATGCAATAGCAGATGTTTGGGAGGCTCTTGACCATTGTGGAACCCGTCCTCAAAGGGCGGTTGACTAAGGAACATAATATATTTTCTTCAAGGATCCCAGAACTGACGCATGGAGTCCAGTGGTGTAGTTCCTGCAGGAGCTTCAGGACAATAAGTGGTCTCTTCATTAAAATGTTAATGGGAACGTTTCTTAAAACCAAGATGTATTTTTAACTGCATGGACAACTCCACCGAATATTTGAGGTACATATTTAGGTTTTTCAGTGTAGAGTTTAGATTTTGTTACAGCTAAGAAGCTTAGCAGATGCTTTCAAGAGGATTGAATACAGAAATGAATCTGAAAACAATGTAATTTGTAACAGTTAATTTCATTTATATTCATACTGAAGCGACTTCTTACTCGTGTCTTAAGACTGCTTTCAGCTCAGAGGAATGGAAGTGTAGCTCAGGGGAGAGATTACAGCACTGTGCTCTCAGTGTATTCCTCAACCGTAACAAAGTTAGTTTCACTACTCAGTCAGAATCACATCGATCGCTGTTTATAATCAGTCTACAGATGCACTTACAGAAGCTGTTCTCTCTGACATCCATTTGACGAGTGTTACAAAGTGAATTAAATCAGAGAAATGGACAGTATGTAATCAAAGCGTGGCTTAAGTCATTCCTACTGCCATTAAGTGTCCAATAATGTGTTGAGTGATGTGAGTAATGTGTTGTTCCATTGGTTAAACTACAGAAAGAAAGAATGTATAGGTTATTCCCAATTTCTTATGTTCCCTGGGTCCTAAGCTCCTAAGTTCTCAGGGCCCTATGTTACCATAGCCTTAGGTTCAAAGGGTCTAAGTTCCCAAGGTACTAAGTTCATAAGAACTGATCCCAGAGTCCTAAGTTTCAAAGGCCCCATGTTGCCAGGGATCTATATTCTCAGGGTGCTAAGTTCGAAATTAGATTGTCGCAATGTTGTAAAACTAGATAAAGAGAACCAAATCAAACAATGGAGACAAAAACATTAGACTTGGCCATTTATTTACTGAGGAAAATGATCCAATATTACAAGCTTATGAGAGGCAAAAGTATGTGAAACTCTAGGATTAGCAGATAATTTGAAGGTGAAATTTGAGTCAGATGTCAATCAATGGGATGACAATCAGGTGTGAGTGGGCACTGTGTTTTATTTAAAGAACAGAGATCTAGCAAAGTCTGCTCTTCACAACATGTATTGGGAAGTGTGACAAACAAAGGAGATTTCTGAGGACCTCAGCGCTGATGCTCATTAGGCTGGAAAAGACTAATCTCTAAAGAGTTTAAACTCTACCACGCCACAGTCTGACAGATTGTGTACAAATGAAGGAAATTCAAAACCATTATTACCCTCCTCAGTAGTTGACCAGCAAACATCACGCTAGAAACAAGGTGTGTAACAGTCTGCAAGGTCGCAACAGAACCCAAGGTAACTTCATGAGTCCACCTTCAGGAGAACACTGAAGAACAATGGTGTGCACGGCAGGGTTGTAAGGAGAAAGCCGCTTCTCTTTAAAAACAACATTGCTGCCCATCTTCTGTTAACTAAAATCACATAGACAATACAGAAGACTATTGGAAGAATGTTTTGTGGACAGATGAGACCAAAATAGAACTTTTTGGATTAAATGAAAAGTGTTATGTTTGGAGAAAGGAAAACACTGCATTTCAGCATAAGAACCTTATCTGTGAAACATGGTGGTGGTAGTATCAGGTTTGGGCCTGTTTTGCTGCATCTGGGCCAGGTTGGCTTGTCATCACTGATGGAACAATGAATTGTGAATTATATCAGAGAATTCTAACGAAAATGTCAGGACATCTGTCCATGAACTGAGTCTCAAGAGAAGGTGGGTCATGCAAGACAACAACCCTAAACACAAGTCATTCTGCCAAATAATGTTTAAAGAATAAAATTCATGTTTTGTAATGACCAAGTCAAAGTCCTGATCTTAATCCAATTGAAATGTTGTGGAAGGCCCTGAAACAAACAGGTCATTGATTCCTCCAAGCCGATGTACAGGACTGAACAACAATTAACAGAAACGATTAGTCACTGCAGTTATTTCTGCACAAGGCGGTCACATAGATACTTAAAGCAAAGACTCACGTACTTTTGCCACTCACAGACATGTAAAATTGGACACTAACTGCTTTAACAGGCTACAAATGTTTGGGAAGAGGTTTACTGCAAAGATGAAGGCCTCTGGGCATGTTATCCTTCCTCAAATTCACACAGCCAGAGTTCATTAAAGCCTACTTTAATGAGCAGCCAAAGTACTACTATTTTTGTCCATCATGCTCTTCAGAATTGCTGTGACAATTTGCCGTTACTGCCTCGAGGTCCAAAACATGGAACAGAACCGTAACAGGAGATGTCATTTTCACATTTAGAGTCAAAATGCATTAGCTTTCAATCTCTACTGAAGTCTGCAGACACAAAACCGTGGCCAACATTGTTTTCACAGAAATAAAACGGTTCCTTCTTTCTTCAATTCTCTCCACTTTATCTAAAATAAGTACTGAAGAAGAGTGGACCAGAAGGGCAGATTCTTCACAGTCTAATTTTCAAGGCATCTGATGGGGTGTGGGTATTTTTCAACGTCTAAAAATCCTAAACAGGGAAGTGTATACACTGAAAAGGGGGAAAACAATCATTCAGTGTGGGGTGATGTGGAACGCTAAATTCTAGAAGACTTAATCACTCAACAGTTGTTTACAATGATGATGATAAGAGCAAGACGTCTAATGCCTTTAAAAAGGCTACCTCACAGAGTTTTTACATAAAATAGCTGGTGATTACGCACAAGGCATTATTTTTGTGATAGTTTTGCTTTACAACAATTTTTACCAATCTATTCCTAGCAGAGTGGTTTAAAAATTCCCTAAAGACAACGTTTTTCCCCAGATGTATTATTATCTATTATATTATTATCATCAGCATTACATAGAAAACTCGTGAAGGCACATGTAGATTGACTGATGGTTTTGGGAAGCAGATAAAATGGTTAGACAAGAAGTCCCAATTCCCATCACCACCATTATAAAGAAATCTGAGCTCCTAAGTGTCTATGCAATGTGCCAATGTTGTAATGTTATGGAACTACCCTTTAAAAATGGTTGCTCCAAGATACCTGACACTAATGTTAAAACTGCTCAACTTTAAAATAAAATAATAAATAAATGTTATTATATAAATATCTCAGACTGGCACGTATGTGGATAAGCAGGTGATGTTGGCTCAAAAGCTTAATAAGTTACTGAAAACAATGGGGAAAAACAAAACAAAAGGAAGCAAACAGTCCAGGTGTGCACTTACCCGACAAATGTACTCTTAGTGTTACAGAAGTGCCAGTTTTCCTGAGTGACCAACAGTGCAACACTGTCCTCTTGTGGTCTTGTGGCAGAAAAGCAGAATTTATTGGCATAGAAGTTATATTTACATTTGAGGCATTATATTTAAACTACTACGCTCTTATCCAGAGTGACTTTCATTTGGGGGTCCCTACCACAAAAGTGGTACACTTACTGGTTGCTTTGTTTTACCCATCTGTCCAGTAATGTGTCCTCACCATGTCTTCCTCTGCAGGGTCTCTGAAGGAAATACATTCACTGTAAGAACTGAGTGCTTAGAAATGCCACACTGAGAACACCTTCAGCTCAAATCCCACATAAACCAAACAGTCCACGGACACAGGGGTTATTCCACAAAACAAGTTCTCTCAGTTCAGCCAGGAAACGTAAGTCAGACGTTCTTATTATACGATTCTCAACATTATGCTTAAGCTATCTGGCTAACTTAGAAATCCTGCTCTGTGGAATGTTCCAGATCAACTGCAACGTCTTAGACTGTTTCGTAACAGTCGTGACTCCACCCCCATCCTGTACATTTATCAGCTTCGCATCAATTTCAATTCCCACTCAAAGTCAAACGTACTGTCCACACTATCCATTCAATTCAAAAAGCTTTTATCTTCACTCACATCCTCTCTCCGGCAGTTCTCTGCCATACCGTGTACCTCTTCTGGCGAGGGTTGCCAACGGTCCCGTAAAAGGAACCGTCGTTCCTTATTTCTGCACTGTTCCATATTTTTTATTAAAGAACTGAGACAGAGCGATATGTATGAATGAACACGGACGTAACATGTCCCCTGCAGTTTTTACCGTTTAAAAATGTTTCTCTATATTAAACCGAGACCAGTCACGCATTAGGATCCAGCGGAAAACAGGCCACTCAAGCTAAAGCCTATTTTCCTGTAGAGCGCAGGCAAGCTCATTGATTGGCTCAGCCGTGTGTTGCTAACGTGTGATTGGCCGTCCCCCGCTGTCACTGCATCTGGTTCACTGCCAAAACATCAACACGCAGCACTCACTTTTTATACTCTTGTGCGCGTAATTCACCGCAAACAGCCAATCAGGAAGCATTAACGGGTCTTATCATTCTATGTATATATAATATGTATATATAGTTCTAGATATCATTTTAAGCAAATTAGGTTTATTGACCATACATTCCAAAAATAAGTGTAAAACTGTTGGTAATGAGTTGCAGTTTACAAACAAGGTGAAACAGATTTGGGTGATAATTTTATGCCACGTTTATGCTCTTTTAATAAAAACCTGTTTAATAATGTATTAATTTTTTTAAATGATTATCATATAATAATTTAGTTATTTGTATATTAATTGTAGTAATGATTAATAAAATATCTTTAAGTATTGTTTGAATATTTACTACTAATAAAAATATATATATATTTATATTCCCTTCATTAAGATATGATATAAGCAAGTTCACAGCAGGTTTCATGATTAACTTTGAGGGAACACAACGTGTTTGTTAGCAATGTTAGCCTAGCAGTGCTAAGTTAGTCTTGAACTGCTATAAAGTAATCAGATTATGGTTTAAGAATCTGCTAAAAAATAGCTTTATATAACAAAGCAGAGAAAGAAGCAAAATGGATTAATATTGGTGGAATTGTTTTTGGAAAAATTTTCACCCAGCCAAGCCAATTCCCATTATCATTGTAGGGACAATTGTGGAAATGTAAATTCTGTTATTACATCTTTTCCCATTATTACTCATTCATAGAATTACTGTTCTCCTCTCTGTCCACATGACCATGTGATACTATGATTGACTGGACTGGGGACCTAATAACCCCCACAGCCAATCACAGCAAGTCAAACTCTGTGCAACCTTAATGACCAAGGGTATGTGACAGTGCTGTAATTTATAGTGAACTGAGATGCTGGGGCTGTCATACTGCTGCTCACGCGATCACTCAGGTTTGTTGACGGCGAGCAGAGGGACGCCAGTGTCTCGGGGAGCTCCCATGCCTGTTTACCTTCTGGCTCTCTTCTTTTAGGTAGGCTATTCTAGATAGTTCTGCTGGAGTCAATAGCCACACTCTGATATGTCTCCTAGTCCCCCTGCTCTATAAATCCAAACAGAACTAATTCCATTTTTGTCTTTTTCCGAGTGAGTGATTGCCCATCGGTCTGGTCCAAGGCTGATGGAAGACTGATTACTATTCTCTGTATGATGCTTCCCTGGATCAGCTGCCAGCCAACGACCAACTGCTGTGGCCTGCTCCAGATGCCCTACTCTACTGCCCACATTGGAGTTCATATGGACTTTCTGGCTGTTATCGTTGCTACCACAGTCATCATCATCCCTGTCCCACTACTGTCACCATATCGGCTCACCTGAACATTACAACGACATCATATGATTATGATTTATCACACACTTAGAATTAGCAGACCAGAGGAGGATGGGTCCCCCATGTGAGTCTGGTTCCTCCCAAGGTTTCTTCCTCCAGCTCTGAAGGAGTTTTTCCTTGCCACTGTCACCGTTGGCTTGTCACCAGGGATTAGGGATTAATGATTTGATGTTTGTTATTACTAACCCTGTAAAGCTGCTTTGTGACATCAGTTGTAAAAAGCGCTTTATAAATAAATTTGATTTGATCTGTAATATAACCTGCCTTGTTTCTTCAGCTGGACTCAAACTGAATCAGTTCAATGGTCGTATACAAACAAAGAGACACACAAACGGCAAGCTTAATAAATCTATCTTTATAAATAAAAAAGCCAACAAACTCTGGTCTGCACTTGTAAAAATCGCCCAATACATTATTGCTGATCAACCTTGAAAAATATATTCTTGGTTAATAAAAAACACACTTTGAAGGAAACATTCAGAGAATAAAAAACATAACAAAAATGTTCCAATACATGACAACAAGGCTGAAAGTGAGAAATTTATCATCAGATTCTGACATTCGTGTCCTCGTCTGCGCTACATTCACAATAAATCAGGAGCTGATATTGCTTAACTCTACGACCAAATTGGTAGGGATGTCCCAATCCGATCCAATGTATCGATATCTGTGCACATTTTAACAAATCAGGTACCGGCTATTTCCAAGTCCATCTTTGTTAATGTTATTTTACTACATTCCCCTGAGTTTTTTTTTTTATTTATTTGTAATTTAAACATTTCTGTAAGTGTATTTATGCAGAATTGCATCAGAAAGGAGGGAAAGGTCACCTTTTTCACATTTGAGCTGTTGTATCTGTTTTTTGTCATCACATCAGTATTCATTTCCTCAGCATTCATTTCCTTAAAACATTTTTGAAGATGTTAAACAGTCAAAAATGCAAAATTTTCTTTGTAAAAAATGCATTCCCGTGATGACTTGGTCGGTTCTCTTGTCGTGGTTCTTAGTTGTTGGGTGCTGGAGGCAGGACAAACTGCTCCAGTTTCTAATTAGTTTCAAAATCAGAAAACTGTGTTACTGGAAAGCACTTAAAGCTGTTTTTTTATGTAACAACCACATTAAAACAAGCAGGAACACATGTCTGGAAAGTATCCCCAACACAGAGGATGAATATATTTGTACAGTGAACTTTAAGGTCTGTAATACCCATTTTTATTTCAACATTTTCTGCAAAGCTTGTGTAAAAATGTTTTACTGATTTTTTAAAAACTTTTAAGTGAATTCATCTTCAAAAGAGAACAAATTTCTGCACATTTTAATGCACACTTACTCTTTATTTACTGAATGTAACAAACTTAAAATAAGACCTGGGCAAAAGTTGTGTTACATTTTATTTTCATCCCAATGTGTTAAATTCAGAAAATAAATAGAATCTGTTCACTAAAATGTGTTTTTTTTTTAACCCATTTATTGAATTTATTGTCACTTAAAATCAACTGTCTCGTGAACCGTTTTTGTTTATTATATGAACATTTAAATGAATTATTTTCATAATATGGATTACTTTAATTTAAAATATATATTTGAAGTCCAACTGTAATGTCTATGAAAATAAAAATACGAGACCAAACACGGTACCAACCAGCACTCATCATTTAAGTACTTGGATCAGGACCAGGACTGAATCGGGACATCCCTACAAATCACACTGAATAAGATCAGTATTATGTCAGTAGATTAAATCTCAACTCTAAACAAAAAATAGAAACTCTGACTGCTAGCAGGGGAAATATGATGCTTTTAGTGTTTTATTTGATCTATTAATGAGTTTGAACAGTGAGCTTACTCAAACATGCTACCTATACAAATGCTGGGGCTTAAAGCGATAGTCCGGACTAAAACATTTCACATTATGCGCCCGTACCCCAAATGTATTCCATCAAACCAAGACATGTTTTAGTTCTGTACCAGAGCTACAAGGCTAACGTAGCTAATAAGTAATAAACTAAATGTTTATACCTCACCATTTAGAATGAAACTAACTGCATGATGCTAACCAGTGTTGAGCTGTTCAGTAATCACAAACAGACTTGATTAAGTGGTTTCTGACACTGTGATCAACTGTTAATAAAAATGGACAAAAGTACAGCAGATTTCAGGCTTTAAAGAGGGGCTTCTCCACTATTCATAGCCAGAAGTAAATTAGTAAACATTCGCTTTAGTATCACTTTAAAAGAGGGCAAATACATGATCTTAATGCTTATGTCTAATCTAATGTCAATAAAAAAGTTTTAAAAAAATTCAGGCATCAAGATGACCACCTACTTCTGCATTAGATAAATCATGACTGAATTTAAATTCGATTATGCTCCCTCCATCCCTGGTCATCTAACCCTTCACCAGGTGCAGGGCATTCCACAATCTTGGCCAAACCCAGAACAGGGTGCCAATCCATTAGTGGGCGCACACACACAGTGACAATTAAGAGTAGCCAATTCACCTGACAGCTGTGGTCAGTCCATATGTACACCTTGATAAAGCTCCACATCCCATGGTCTTCTGGTTATCATGGCAACACCACTGGAGGATTTAGCACAGGCAGGTATGGTTCCACCTGCTTGAGAGGGTAGTGAACTCACACTCCATCACAATGCCGTGGTATTGCAGTAATGCTGACATCAGCTGCATCTGTACATGTTCATTTTCACAGATAACACCAGAAACCACGTAAATTAAGCCTACTCAACACACCATTACTTAAAATGGCCATTACTCATCATTAGCCTCATAGCTCCAAAGACACACTACAGAAGCAACTTCAGACACATCCCGGCTGATTGACTACATATGGGGAAAATGGGGAAATTCTGATATTTTTCCAGACTTCCCATTAAATTCTACCGCTGTCGTTTTTTTAATGCTAACTTTAAAATGATTCTAGTTTCACTACTAGGCCGTGTTTCATAGTTCATAAGGCATAAAGTTCTCCCCAAATATGGCGCTACGTCACATGATATCGACAAAGAATTCCCCGTTTGCTGTGCTGCAGGATCGTCGGGAGCTGGTGAGCTCAGAGGGGACGTGAGCGAGATGCCGTGCTGACGGAGATCCCGGGGCAACCCGAGCCCCGTGCATTAGACTGTAAGTGTGAGAGCGTGAGCTCCGAACGCTGCCCTCGCTCGGGGGCACAGCTGAGCGCTCGCTGCTCGCTCGATCCTGACGGAAATCATACTCTGATGCATCCGCCGTCTCAATCAAGCCGCCCAGCCTGAAGTCTGGCGGTCCGACCCTCCCCTCCGTCCGGTTCCAGCTGCAGTTTGATCCGCTACTCCCTAACGACAGAAAAACACAAGTGTTGGCTTTAAAAAGGAGTGAAACAACAG
>BRDA01009823.1:0-15043 GCA_036984385.1 Crenuchus spilurus
GCATGTGTGAGTGCTTGTGTAGTTTAGGATAGTCACCGTTGGTGTGGGGGGTAGATCAGATGTATACCTGTGTGAGTGAGTGCGTGAATATTCGTTTAATTCTCTCTGCTGTGTTGTATTGCTGGAGATTGACCAATAAAAACACATGTTTATAAATGGCTTCTGGAGGAGTTATTCGCGAGCCGTCTGGGTCGCCACAGTATTAATCATTTCACACATAAGTCGCTCCAGAGTGTAAGTCGCACCCCCGGCCAAACTATGAAAAAAACCGCGACTTATAGTCCGGAAAATACGGTACTTATAACATCAACACACCAAAAGTCTTCTGAATGATCTTTTGCTAAAGATAATAAAGAGGATTAAAAGTTAGACCAAATCAAACTAAGGATCTCTTATTATGGACAAATTATGAGAAGATCAATTAATTAGTTCAGAAATATGTATAAATACAAGTGGAATCATGAAAGCCATTAAAAAACTTCAAGACCCATACAGTAGACAGAATATTCTGGACAAACAACAGCCATGTTTTGCCTAGAGTTGAACACGTTATAAAGTAATAGTGATTAAAGTTATTATATAATGAGAAAGGTTTTTATATAAAGATATATTCCTCTTTAATATGACTTTAACCATGTATGACAGCAAATTATGTGCATTTAAAAGGAAAAATGACATGGACAATAAAAACTACTGTTTTGAAATTTCCAGAATGTTTTGGCAAGATCTAAACAACTTTCTATTTAATATGTTAATTACTGTAAAGTAATGAGGAAAACTCATTGGGATCCACTGTGGTAGATAGGGAGTGTGCATAGGGGCAGCCGTGGACTGGTAGTTTGATCCCCGGGCAGGACATAACTGAAGTGCGCTTGAGCAAGGTAACTGCTCCCTGGGAGCCGTGGATAAGGCTGCCCAGTGCCCACTGTTTCATGCACATGATTTCACAGTCTAGTGTGTTCACTAGTGTGCGTTTCACTGCACGGATGGGTTAAATGTGGAGGTCAAATTCCATTGTGTGAAAATCACACTGGCAAAAAGTAAATTACATTTAAATTACAATTAAATTAAACCACAACCACACATTTCATCATGACACAGTAGTGTTGAGTCTGCAACAAAGTAGCACAGTTCAGATGTTTACATCTGAAGAAACAATGACTTAATGAAAGTGTTAATAATAAAGCTAATGCAGTGAACCTTCTAAAGTTCTCTCGTGTAAAGATACATATCTATAAGTGAACATTCTGACCATTCATTGGCTGTGCTACATCAAAAAATTAGAATATGATGAAGACACTGATTGCCTCCATGTCACACCACACTAATGCAGTAATATGTAGTAAAGATGCCTCAACTAACCAAGTGAACATACTTGTCAGAATTTGTTCATTTCTGCATTGCACAACCTTTTCTTATGAATATTCAGATTTTCATGAGCTATAATACTAATATTACTAATCAACATAATTTCTGTGTAATGAATATAAGAATTTACCTTTTTTAATTAAACTATGAACAACTTGTGAAACTTGTTCACATTAATTTATTATAAATTCTTTTGATGTAGCTCACTAGGTTCTTATGTTGCAGGTTTTCCCTGCACGTATTAAGCCCCCTGCTACACTCATATGGATTTTAGTGGAAAATGCCTTTTTGATTGAGTCCGACACAAAGCCTGACTTGTCTCCCACACAACAGCCCACAAACACTCAACAGTGAGAACAAAGTAATCTCAGAAAACTGCCTAAAGATTGTGCTTTATAGCCACCTAGTGGAGAAAACATAACATCTAAGAAAAATCCTTTAAAATGGCAGTCATGTAACAGTACTATGTATATATTTATTTCTTTGTTTGTTTTTTTGTTTCATCAATTTCAATGATTTCATCCATCTTTTTTGTTTTGGCCATATTATGAGGTTGTTGTGGCCGTACAAATGTGTTATGCATGTTGCAATAAGGTTGTTTTCACAGAATGAGTCTGTATCTCTAAAAGGTTGTGTGCTTGAGCCTGCTTGTGGCCCTTAGTAGTGTTGAGCTATTTGCTGTTGTTTCTGAGCTGGTTGTTTTGGTGTATGCACTCTTAATTTGGGCTTGTGAGCGTGGTAAATTAGAGTGCTTCACACCTGCACTTTTTAGTCTGATTCATTCTGACTCTGATTGGTTTTTGTACTAGGTTTGATTTATTTGCGCAGATCTGAAAGCAGTAATCACACTCAGGTTCGGACCATAACCGCACTAAGACCTTTGAGAGGACATTTGAGCTCTTGGTCTGGTCCCAAAAGAACTCTGGAGTGGGTTGCTTATGATAAGAACATTATCCAACCACGATATGACCAACTACCTTGTACACCATGCAAGTTTGAGCTGCTCAGCACCGCAGTCAAGTGTGCTTTACATTATGGGATGTGGTAGAACATGTAAACAGTGAAGCAGCTAGCTCAAATGAATGAATGAATGCTAGAATGAATGAATGCTAGAATGAATGAATAAATCAATGCTCTAACATATGAATGCTTTAATGAATGAATGATCAAATTAATGAATGAATTGATGAATGAATGGTCAAGTGAATGCACAAATGAATGAATGAATGAACAAATGAATGAATGCTTGACTGAATGAATGAATGAATGAATGGATGAATGAATGAATGCTTGACTGAATGAATGAATGAATGGATGAATGAATGAATGCTTGACTGAATGAATGAATGAATGGATGAATGAATGCACAAATGAATGAAGGAATGCACAAATAAGTGAATGCTCATCAGTACAATGCACTATTCATAAATTATAATGTATTCCAAGGCCAACTGTCTTACAAATAGATTCAAACAGATGGCAAGAAAAAACACCATGTACTCAGTCTAATAGTCTCAATATTATCTTCTTTCTTCTGCTCTGTTGTCTGAAGACAGCATATCTTTGGTCTGAAGCAATATCCATTTTTAAAACCCTGAAAGTACATTTGATATTCTGCACATGTAGTTTAGTCTGGGATATTGTCCAAATTATTACAAAAGCTATGAACAGCTGCCATCCCTGCTGTGGTTCCATGTTAAATTGAACAATCGTGCACTAGTCCAGAACACAGGACCTTCTTTCTGTATTTACTTTTTTTCCTCCTCAGACACATCTGACCAATAAGTGACATGAACATTCTCACATGGTCTCTGTGTGAAAAAAAACACCAAACCAACATTTAAAATCACATCAAAAATCAATGTAAAAAATAATAACAGCCTTACTCCGTTTCCATGAATTTCATGACAGCAACTCATAATGTGACTCAGCAGTGTGTGTGGCCTTCATGTACCTGTACTCTCGACATCATCTGGGCATGATCCTGATGTGATAGTGGATGGAGTCCTGTGGGATCTCCTCCCAGACCTGGATTAGGGCGTCATTGAGCTCATCTGAGGCACGACTTGGAGGTTATACATACATTTCCAGAGGTTCTCAATTGAATTCAGGTCTGGGGATTGTAAGGGCAAGTCACTGGCATCAATGTTTTTGTCATCCATGAACTGCCACCCTATTCTCATCACATGAGCCCAGGCATTGTCCTGCACCAGGAGGAACACAGAACCCATTGCACCAGCATAAGGTCTGACAATGGCTCTGAGTATTTCATACCAGTAAGGTATGAAACTAAGGTAAAGGTACCATTGGCTGTCATGTGGAGGTTTGTGCAAAGGACATGCCTCCCCAGACCATCATTAACCTACCACCAAACCAGTCATGTTGGATGTTGTAGGCAACATAATGTTCACCATGGCATCTCCAGACTTTTTCACATCTGTCACATGCTGTGGTAGTGGTCCTCTTGTTTCTCCTCCCACAAAGCAACCATCCATCTGCTGGGTTGTACAGCCCTCCTCCTATAGTGGCTCACGTCTTGGATGTTCTACATGCTTTTGAGACTGTGTTGGGAGACACAGCAACCCTTCTTGTGATAGCCTGTATGCATGGGTCATCTTGGAGGAGCTGGACTACCTGTGCAACATGAATGGGGTGCAGGTACAACCAGTAGTGACAAGTACACTAGCAAAATTCAAAACTAGAGAAGACTCCATCAAGGAAGACAAGGAGTGAGTAAATGTCTGTGGTCAACTACCTGCAAAACCATTCCGTTTGGGATTGTCTTATTGTTGCCTCCCCAGTGCATCTGTCATCATTTTCATTTGCACCAATGCCATTCAAAATCACATGCTTTTAACTGGACAGACTGATATCCCTGAAGTTGAACTGACTTGGTGTTATACTGCAAGGAATTAGTGTTCCCTTCATATTTTTTGAGCAGGTAATATTAAATCTGTACACATTAAAGTAGGTATTACCAATATTTTATTGTTCATTCTGAACATATAGTCTTTAATAATCAGTAATAGTACTACTTTCTATACTATTCATTTTTTTTCTTCCTCCTATATTGCTGCAAAGACATCCCAAGTCATTAACATTTTGCAATGAAACCATTAGTAAGAACATGCCATAATCAATTACAGAAAATACTAACAGGTGCATAGTTGGCCTGGCTTTATATATTATCCCTTTAATTCTCAAATAATCTACTCATGAATTGTTACACAATGATACTTTTATTCAAAAATAACCATGAACATCAACAAAGCGAATGGAAAAAAGCATAGAATTGTCTTTCATTACAAGTATAAATTACAACAATATACTTTAACCCAATACCAACACTAATACACAATGCATCACAGTCAGTTATGATTGTGCATTATTAAACTAAACAAACTGGTCTATGATTAATGTTTACAGCTACCATAATTCAATTAAAACTGTGGACTATAATCTTTAAAGCAAAACCCATAATATAAATGCTGAATCATGAAAACATTCAGAAATTTGACCATGTGTGGGGACAGAGGTCTTAACATTTGGTGGAATGGGAATGCTGAGTCTGGATCCTATTTGATCTTGTTTGTGTTCTAGTCCTGACCTTTCTATGGTCTGCCCATACCCCCTCCCTCCTTCATAGCAACAGCTTTACAGGATGTGTGTAAAGTTACAATAAGCCTAATGTAATGAAAATAGATCTCAGTATGTTATTAGATTCCTGTTTAAAAATGAGCTACTGTGTGGTGGCTACTTTGGTATGTTGGAATTGACATTTGACCCTATGCTAGCGTTAGCTTCATTACCCCCCAGCTAACCTAACAATGTAATCTTTAACATGCATGCAAATTAAGTCAATCAATTGAACTTAATAAGACTATACTTTATATTTTAGTGTTTTAACAAAAAGCTGGAAAGTTACAAGCTGCTGCTGCTTCTTCTCTTTCCTTTATTTTCTGCTGATGTTTTTTAAAGTATTGTGGTCTGAGCTATAGGTTCTGCAGTTTGGAGGAGAGCAGTATAGAATGATGAAGAAAAAAGTTAAGTCAAGCGCTGATGCTGTATTTTGGACACCCACTATCATCCCCTTCTCCAGGTTTAGTGAACTGAGGCTAAAGGCATTTAGACATCTTAAAGCCATTGCACTTCAATCCAATATTAACCAACCATTCAAATCAAATTCTGATACATTCTGAAGCCAACTGAACACTAAATAATGTTGTTTGCTGCCTTTTACTGTTGAGATTTCTTATGATTAATTGAGAGATAATTGAGAGAAAAAGGCAAGGTTACATTCACTTGTGACAGGACAGAGAGCATTAATGAACATTCTCAGTCGAACCTGAAGATTCCTACATGTTAAATAAACCCCATTGTAGAATGAAAAAGAAACACAAGCTGCAAAACAAATGTGACCATAACAACCAGAACTGTAAACTCCACTGGTATACAAACTATTCTGAATGTGTGGGACAGCAGGTTCACAGCAGTGGCTCACCAAGAATTCAAAAATCCACTGTGTGACTATGCTGTAATACTGACCAAGTTAAGTACTTATTCTAAGTACTAGTTTTATTTTCTGTGTGCACACATAGGCTTATGCTCACATGTGAGACATATCTCATATTTTAGGCTCTGATGTCTGCTGTTTTGAAGTAGAAGGTACCATGGGGCAAAGTTGCAGCCAGCATACATATATACTGAAGGTTGCCTGAGCATACAGTAGATATGAAACATTACCACAAAGCCTTGGTACAGATGGCAAAGAGCAAGTAGTGAGGAAGGTCACCAGGAGAAATGCAGGAGACGCATTTGGTCTCAGGATGCATCAGAGGGCACATGCTCCTCAAAGCCCTCACTCTCTCTCACTAGCGCCCTTTCCAGAATAACTCTGCCCTCCTTATAACGCTGGCTATCTTCGGTGGCAAACTCATAGACCCAGCCCAGCTTACTATTGCAGTTCTTGCAGCTAACATCACGGACCATATGTCTGCCTGTCAACATAACACGATCCTGCACCTCGCTGTACTGTAGATTCACCACCTGGAGTAGAAAAACACAAAGAAATCTATTAATTATATAAGTAACAAGAAAATGTTGGGTAACACGTTATAATAACTTTCATTAATAAGCCATTAACTAATGATTAATAGCTGTGAATATATGATTAGTTCATGAGAATTTGAACATGAACAAATGTTTATAAATGACAGCTCATGTAGTTACTAATGATTGTATTCATTTTTGCAAATGTTAACAAATCATTAATAAATCATTAGAAAATAATTTGTTAATGGAATTCTCATGAACTAATGATTTGTTCACAGTTATTAATCATTAGTTAATGAGCTATTAATGAAAGTTATAAAGTGTTACCAAATATTGTAATGACAGCCCTATAACTTCTTGTGTCATACAAATTAACCTGCAGGAAGATTTGCAATAAACAATATAACAGAACTGAATAAAAGCTGAAGTTTTTCAGTCAGGTATCTTAAGCCTGATGTTAAGACTGTCCAAAAGCAATGTCCCTCAGCTGTTTTTGTATTGAATAAGTTTGACCATGGACTTAAGTTATCTGACTAAACTGGTGAATTCTGCTTTGCAGAATATCTCCAGAACCCTTAAGGTTTGATATGAGTCTCATGTTTGTATTTTGTTCCTTTTAATAAGTGTATGTGTATCAGTAACTGTTTCTCCAGTGCTCTCTGTGTGTATTTATACATGCAGACTTTTACAGATACATGCCTTGTTGAACAGGAAGGCCCTGCCTGTTGCTCCAGTGAAACGAGTTGAGATAAGCTCTGACCGGTTGGTCAGGATAGTGTCACAGTTGGCACAAGAGAAAAGCCGTGTGCCCCCGATGTGGTCTAGAAAGATTCGGCCCATTGCACACTCTGCAGCTGACACAGACCTGAAACAGATATTACACATTCTGTTGTAAATGTGTACACTCAGTCCAGTGACTTATTGTAATTCTCAATTTTAAAAAATAATACTCTATTCAGTCATTTTTTATTTTATTGGGTTATTATTCATGTGGAAAGGTGTCACACTATACTTCTTGATGGATAACAGTAGATAACAGGGAGTCATCTGATTAATAATAATCAATGCATTACAGCATTGGCTCACATTCCTGGTCCTGGAATAGCACTGCCCTGTAAACACCCACTTCAGCTCATGAAGGGCTTCCTTATTAGCTCATTAGTTTGATCAGAGAACTGAGGAATCTTGAAAATGTGCAGTGTGGTAATACTCCAGCATAAGGATTGAGAACCATTGCCATACATTATCTCCTAACTCACCTATACCTGTATTCTAAAGCTCTAATGCTACTGCATTTTAAATTATGATACCTAATATGAATGCAATGATCACTATTATTAATATCATTCATGTTATATATTATAACACAATGTCAGATTTAACTAAGGATGTAAATCTGTGTCAGTAGTTTGATCAGAGGAGGATGGATCCCCTTTGTGAGTCTTTCCTCCCAAGGTTTTTTCCTCCTCCAGCCTTGAGGGAGTTTTTCCTTGCCACTGTTGCCTTCGGCTTGCTCACATCGGGGTTAGATTCAGTTTGTTTGATATTAAATATGTAAAGCTGCTTTGTGACAACACCCATTGTAAAAAGCGCTATATAAATACATTTTGATTGATTGATTGATTGATTGATTCTAGACTATCATCTCTGGCATATAAATGACCAAGAGGCACACTTGGTGGTTCAACTGACTTGTAAGACTGGGCCTGACACAGTGCAATACTAAATTGTCATGTTTCCATTTTCCTGAGTGTATTATTACTACTTCTTTCATCAGCAATACTTTTGGCTAGCAACAGTACTACTTTACTTTCCCAATGATACCACAGCATAGCCAGGGGAAGCATAATAATAATAATAATAATAATAATAATAATAATAATATAGTAGTAGTAGTAGTAGTAGGAAGAGGAGAGCTAAGGCACATTAGACAATACTTAGCTCTTGGATTAAATTGTCTAGATTACTTATTTTGTACTTTTGATAATTACACCACTAGTTTACTTGGTCCTTTTGGGTTTTATATTCACAAATACATTTCTGCTCGATAGATCTGCAGTTTTACCCAGTCATTTCGCCATTTCCATACACGACAGACTATCTTCTCTGTTATAAAATGAGTTTGTTCATATCATCTACATAAGGGACAGCGCTTATGACTGTATTTTACCACATAACATGCTTTAACGATTAAAATAACATGCACTCCAAGTCCCTTTAACCCAGACTCTACTGGAGAAAACGGCTGAAACAGTCTGTAAACTGGATGTTTTCTTCGTGTCCTTTCTTTCTGTCTGTTTTGTTACAGCGGACATAACCTTCCACACATCGACCGTCTGTTAAAAAGTTAAAACTCTTACCAGGCCTTGAGCTTGTTCAAATAGCACGTCTTATTTCTTGATGTATGTGGTCTTGTGATCAGTAAGTTAACGTTTCTTTGCTGACAATACAGCTACATATCCTGCAAACAAAGCTTCCACTTCGGTTTGTTTTCCTTCTACAGCTGAGCTTCAGCAGCGCTGTCAACATCCGGTTACGTCACGACTCACGTGACGCAAACCGGATAAGACAATTTTGTAGTTAAATTTTTTCATACAGGTACGATTTTTTTATCTTCTGATTTTGTTTACCGGTTTTGTTGATACTCAGTTAAGTTGTTTTGTTTGTTTCATCGTGATACTTGTTATGTACTTTCATCCACAGTGAAACAGACATTATATGACTGGTGATGGACATTCAAATATATCTTAGAAAATAAATCTAAACATCTTTAGAATTAATTTCATTTTGAAAGTATTTGTTTTTATGTTGTTGTTGTTGTTGTTGTTGTTGTTGTTGTTGTTGTTATTATTATTATTATTATTATTATTATTATTATTATTATATGGTGCAAAACAGTCATGTAAACTGTCATATTTTATACAGGTAAACTGACTTATTTCAAGCGTTTATGTTTTAATGTTGATACTGTAAATATTCTAAGAAATTGAGATTCTGGATTTCAAATTTTGATGAGTTATAAGCCTTAATGATCAATATTAATTAAAAAAAATAATTGAAAAAATCACTTTATGTGTAACAGATATAAAATAATTTTTTTTAAATTAAATTATGAACAACAGTTAACTTTTTCCACAACATTCTAAGCTTTTGATGTAGCACTGTATATTACAAATATTTTTGTCTGCCTTAAGATAAGACGTACAAATCATATAAGTCATCATTACATCTTTGGAATGCATGGTCAATACAATATATTCTCAGAGGATAAAATCTATGTGGATGGCTGCTTCATGCTCTGTAAATGAAAATAAATTATCTGGATCACCTGTGATTAAGGCAGTCAGGATTGTATGGTGTACCTACTTGCCTGTCATACATAAGCTGTATGTATGTACACAGCAAACAAATTCCAAAAACCATAAGACCCACTGAGATAGCTGGTTAGTTTGTTAAAGCAATAATTACAGTTCAAATTAAACCAATTTCCCAATTACATTCAATGGCTTACACCTTCAATATCTTAATATCTTGCACCTTCAAACAATATTGAAAAGAGAGAGAAAAAAACTAAGGACCAAGAGCAAAAACAAAAGCAAACACTGCTGTGACTTTCCACACTGGACATTTATAATTTAATTGCATGAAGTGTTAACTTGGCACTATATGTGCTAGATAATTTTAATATAAATGAAAAAAAAAGGTTTAATATATGTTGCAACCAGAGAAAACCTGTTCAAATAGAAAACTAATCAAAAACTGCTCAGGCAGCAGATGACTTACAGACTCGACTTGTTCACCAGCAAGGTTTTAAACAAAGTGAAAAATTAATGGAAAACTTTCTAATGTAACTGCAAATGAGTATAGATTATGCTGTTTAAAACCATCACTAATACATAGAAAGAAGGAAAGATACACAATTATACACAATATAAAAGACTAACAATGCATTACAATACTGTTTTAAACTAGTGCTGCTTAAGTGTTCAACAAAGAGATGCTCTTCAGTCTGTGTTTGAAGACTGTGAGGGACTCTGCTGTTTGAACAGTCAGTGGGAGTTTGTTCCACCACCTGGGTGCCAGGACAGAGAAAAGTCTTGAGGCTAGTCTTCCATGTGTCTTGACGGATGGTGGGTACTGGAAGCTTAAAGGGTTCGAGGTGTGACTTGAGACTTGACTATAGCCATTAGGTAGGGAGGTGCTGGACCAGCTGGTGCTAGTTTTGGTAACCGAAACATTCCAGACACTCCAAAATATTAACAAAAAAAATATATAGAATAACTATAGTTTTACATACTGAACACAATGAGAAATAAATACAAAAGACTAATGAAATTAATAAATGAACATTTATCATCACTCTTACAGGTTTACACTCTGTTTTAGAGAGTGCCCGATGTGGTCCAGCCGGCAGTCTTTGTTTTGTATTCCTGTTCTTGGGGTTCTCGGCCACTATTTGTTTTTTGAGCATTATCAACGACAAACAAAGCCAGAGAAAGAACGAGAAACAAAGCCAGAATGTATGATGCATGCATGAGTGGATGCTTTGTTTTTTGCAAAGCAAAATTTTGCAAAAATAGGTCATGTGGGTACACCGACGAAAGCCGCATGGATAACCGATAACTGGGACAAAATTTCCTTGAAAAAGGTTGACAATAACCAGGGGAAACGATAGCTGATTTTCCACTGTATGTGTTAAGTGGTTTTGGTCAGTGAAAAAAGATGCCATGAAAGAAAAATATTTTGTGCACAAAATCAATATCTGTGCATGAGACATCCCTCTCTGTGTTCTTTGTGTTAGTTGTGTTGCTAATTTTCATCAACAAAAGTGCAAGTTGTGCACAACAATATGCATGCAAACCTGCTCTGAATAATTAACATGTAACACCAGCACTAGAAGGTGCAAAATCTATACTCTACTGTTGGGATAACACCCATACTAATATCCACAATGTTTTATTACCAATGTCCACAAATACCAGTTTCCAACTAGTAAATACATTACTGTTGTAGCCTCTGTGTGCTCTTATCTCATAAATGTGTTATTTCTGCTACATTCTGCAGCTATTTGTGATGCATAGCTAACCAGTTTGAGCCAGTCAAATGTGATGCCTTTCTGTGACATTTCTGAGTGAGAAAATAATACAAATTTGAATAGGATATCTAATGTGAAATACATATTTATGAAACTACTATCAAATGTGACATTAGAAACAGTACAGGCATCTAGAGGAATTACTGCTGCTAGCCAAAGGCAGGGAAACAACAGTGAAGCCAGTTGGTGTAGGTCAACCTAATTTTTTGGAAAATATCTTTAATGTAAATGGAGGAGCTCAGTACTGTGCTGTCTTTTGGACACTCCCTGTCTTATGACTCATTCATTGGCTGTGGACCATTTTTCTGGCATCTGAAATACCATTTGTTCCATTTCTACGCCTGGGTAACATCTTCATGGAAGAAGTGTCTTCACTGTAATAAGCAAAGTAACAGTAATATTTGGATACTTGCCATTAAAGCTCTATTAGCTGAATCACAGACCACTTGCCAAAATGTTGTGTTGTTCAAGACTAAAAAGGATTTTTATAATGAAGAATCTCTATTAAAGGTGAAACACAGTGCAAAACTGAGCTTGGCACACATCTGGAAAAACTGACCTCAAATGTCTCATCAGTGAGTTTGGGAGTGATGCCTCCCCGCCTTCCATGTGTCTTACCAGATTTCTCCACAGACATGACACAGGCAGAGATGGCTTCTTCAAAAACAAATATTTATCTTGAAAACCCTTCAGACTAACATAGTGCAAAGTTTAGCAATCAGAATCTATCCAAGTGATCTGAATCGTATTTACACAGCTGAATAAGCTGTAGACTGTGGAAGGTCTATTTGATGGCACTCATTCAGTCAAAGAAGACTTTCTTGAGCATTTTCAAATGATAATACTTTTCATTTTTACTCAGTTACATTTTTTGTTAACATAGCAGAGATAGTTCTAGTTGAATGCCATTCTATGACTGCTGACAGCATGTATACATTTTTTAGTAGTGCCTATAAACTTCAGTTCCTTTTTTTAGATTAGATTAAACTTGCCAATGTGACTGCAGACAATCAAATTTGAGCTCCACATTTAATCAATCTGTGCAGTGAAACTCACACACACTAGACTGTGAACATGTGCCCGAAGCAGTGGGCAGCCCTTTCCACTGTGCCCAGGGACCAGTTGGGGGTTAGGTGCCTTGCTCAACAGCACTTCAGTCACGACCTGCCGGGAATCAAACCAGTGACCTTCCAGTCACAAGATCAGATCCCTAACAACCAGACCACAAATGCCTAGGCTAATAAATACAGGAAAGGTTAATATTAAATATTGTATTGGCATATTTTTCCTCTTACCCCACATATTTTATATTATATATATTGATTTTCTTTAGGCAAATGCTGCTAATGACAGCTTCAACACTGGACTTATGATGCATTGATTCTGTGCCTCTCCAGTCTTCTTAAAAAAATTATTTCAAATTTATGGCAGAAACTGAAACGGAACAAAATGAAACATTTTTGCATTGTGCCAAAAACACCAAAAACAGTCCCCAGAATATTTGCCGGAATATAAAAACTAACTGTAAGCCATATGGGGTTAATGTCTGAGCTGAAATACTTTCAGACAAATGGTTATGACAAGCACAAGATTTGGACTATGATTAAGTGCTAGAGAGCCTGTACATCTGCTGTGATAAAGCTTGTAATGTGCGTGTGTGTGTGTGTGTGTGTGTGTGTGTGTGTGTGTGTGTGTGTGTGTGTGTGTGTGTGTGTGTGTGTGTGAGAGAGAGAGAGAGAGAGAGAGATGTTAGTTCTGAGTTAATCAGTGTTTATAATCAGTTCCCTTCATACACAGTGCAGGAATTAGACTGCATTATGGTTCTGATGCCTTGTTTGTACTGACTGCATTAACTCAGCTTATTTGTGGCTCACTTCATACAGCCAGAGTCCTGTCATATGGTCCAGCTGAGTGTCCTTACATGGTCCAGGCAGGCTGTATGTCAATATTCCAATCTTGTGCAGAAACCCTACATAACACATAAAACCTGCATGCTCCTCAGTACATGCCACCTCTGAACCACTGGGGGACACAACTACATTGTAATAAAATGTGAACATGAAGGAGACACATTCTGAACTAGTGCCAGACAGCACTAACTTTTCACTTTGCGTATTACACCAAGAATGCAAACACATCATGTTCAAGCAGATGAAGAGTTCAAGCTGCTGAGTGAAAGCAGTTAGGAAAATCAGTGACAGGACAAGAACACCTTGATATATGTATATTCATTATTAAACTTAGAATTACAATTAAAATTAGTGTTATGAATATATAACTGTGTCTCATGCCCTAAAGCACAATGACTAATATTTGAGACCTTAATTAAAAATTGGATGCAGCTAGAGTGGGTTTAGAGATATTGTGGTGATGTATTTAGACATCTAGGCTATTTAGGTGACTACTGAGTTCTACCATTTGTTAGCAAAGTTACCCTCGCAGCTCCAATTCTAAAATAAAGAAGCAAGAATTAAACTAAAAATGTAATTGTTGATTGACTACATCTTAGGTAAAGTACCACAAAAAGTGAAAATTAAATCTGGGGTACTCATTTTTTGTGTTTATGTAACAAGATTTTATTCCTGCTCATTTTGGTTCCACTTCTATTTGTCTATTAATCAAAAGCTGTTTTTACAATGGATGTGTTTGTGTGATGTAAAAGAAAATAAAATGCAATTAGGTTTTGATATGACCATAATAATAAATAAATACAATAATAAATAATAAATATAATAATAAAACAATAATACAATAAATACAAAGCCGTACTTAATTTCAATCTTAATTCTAAAAATATTGTGCATTGTGCGCAATATGAAGTAGATGATCTGTATGTGTGGGTGTGTGACCACTCAAAGTAGTAGTATCTGTCCTATCATGCCAAATCACTGAGGAGTGGCTCGATAAAGCACTCGACTCAGACGGAGGACTTCAGTGTGCTGTCCTGAGGCTGTGGCTGGGAGTCTCTCTCTCTCTGACTGATCACTGGCCTGTGTAAGTTTGTACTTTTTTTACAATATTTTTGCAAAAATGACTTCATGTAACTTTATATTTTCATTACATGTAAAGTGACATATTTCATGCTTATCTTTTTTTTGTTTTGCTTATGTTGATACTATGTGAATAGTAGTTTATTAAAATAAAAATTAAATATTCTAATATTTGAGATTCTGGATTTATCAGCAATAATGATCAACAATAAAACAAAAGACACCAAGTGTCACTTTGTACACAATACTGCTCAAAAGTTTGGGATCACCCAGGATTTTCCATGGCTTGAAAAAGCCAATTTACTGTTATTCGTAATCTTATTATTATTATTATTATTATTATTATTATTATTATTATTATTATTATTATTATTTATTAATTCATTCATTAATTAATTAATTTCTTTTTCTAGACTATAATAAAGTCCACAAATGCTGCTGTCCCAGATACTCAGTCTTCTATGGTAGAAAGGTGAGGTAGGACAGTGTCACTGTGTTTAGTTCACAAGTTGTTGATGGTGAGTTTAGAAGAGTTTAG
>BRDA01009823.1:15143-33179 GCA_036984385.1 Crenuchus spilurus
TGTAGTATCGGAGCACTTTTATGAATACGAGTACAAGTACACGCACATGGTGTCGGACAGATACCCGATGCTGGTATCGGTGCATCCCTAATTACTAATATTTAATAAAATGATGAAAATGTCTAAAATGAATGATGTAAGGCACATGGATATTTGTGTGTTTAATGTGAGTGTCATTGGCGACAGACAGTGAAACACTTCACATTTCTTCTGGCAATTGTGAGACGGTCTCTAACGCTGCAGCCGCAGGAGCACAAACACAAAGCTAAGCGGCTGTATTCTAGCTTCGTCATAACAAGTGTAGCTTAGTAAAGGTTGTGCTTGTAGTTTGTTGTCTTCTTCCACTTCAGCATCAAACTGTAACTGTGCTGGTAAATCTGTTTTGTTGGTGAGGAAAAGCACAATTCTGAATGTTAAACCAACATTAAACTCACTTTACTGCAGTAAACTTACATTCTGGTTCTGTTTACAGTCTAGAACTAGAAACAGGTCACAGTGTCATTAAAAACCTCAGTGTTCTGTGTAAATTATTCTGCATTCACACAATTTACATAATTTTCACATTTGGTTGTTGAATATTCAGTGTATCCCTTATAATAATAATAATAATAATAATAATAATAATAATAATAATGCTGTGTTTTAGTAAAGAAAATGGCTATGACAGGAACATTGTAATGAAGATGAGTGGTGTTGTCTGGTTAAATATAATATTTCTGTACTGTAAAAACAGATATTCACAGAGTTCATAACGAATGACAAAGTGTTTCAGGTAAAATAGATTTTGCGGTTTAAAACTCAGTGAAGCTGCTTTATTTTAGTTTTAGTGCAGTGACCGTTAAGACAGGGGATGTACACATGAGTTAAAATGTCTTTAGATAATGTGCAGAGTGGCTGAATGTGGCTCTAGGAGGGTAAAAGTAGCTGTTTTTAGTGTGAGCAGTGCAGTTGTTGGGGGGTGTTTTTCAGTGTCCTGCGCTGGTTTCACTTCATAAAGCTGGGCGGCGGTGGGGGGTAGAGGGACTTTCCATGGTCACTCATGTGAAGGCTTTTGAGGGCTGAAATGTGAAACCCCTTTGTGTGCTGCTCTTTATGCCTGCAAACGGCCCAAATGCAGCTGAGCAATACCCATATATGTGCACAGCGAGGGCTGTGCCAGTCATGCTGCCAAACTGCAGATTATTTATAACCTCAAAATAAACTGAATGGATGTTGTGCATGAAAATGTACACAGCTGGTGCACTTGTGCTGGAGTTTTAGTGCAGAAGTGAGCAGTGTGAGTATCTGCTATAAGTGGGCTGCAGATTCATGCGAGAGGACATGTGCTGGAAAGCCCCGGCCTCACATCTAAATGTGGCAGCAGCTCCTCTGCAGGGCCACACGCTATTTACATCTATAGACTCAATGTCCTCAGACATCACCTAAATCAGGAGCACCAGAACACACAGCCACATCCAGCCTAATTCTGGACCTGAACCGACTCCCACAGAGGCCCATGAACAAATATCACCCAAATATGATCTAATTCTGCAGCTCCGCTCAGAATAAACAAACATGCATTACATGAAATGAGTATCAGGGAGTCAACTGCACAAGTCATCTGTCTATAAAAGCATTACAAGCTGCACTCAAGAGGTAAACATGATATACATGAATGCATTAAACACTGCCATCTAGTGGTGCAGACTGCACGATGCTTTGCATATTAGAATAAATAAACTGTTGATAGTTTGGAGAGAAATGCCACGAGCATACAGGACCATGTTGTAGCTCTGCAACTACAGACTGCAGTCCATCTGTTTCTCTACAGGGTGTCAGACTCCAGTCCTGGAGGGTCGGTGTGCAGCACAGTTTGGTGATTTCTCTGCTCTGACACTATAGTTAAATCTGCTGAGCTGAATCAGGTGTTTTTGATCAGGAAGATGACCAAACTGTGCAGGCCTGCATTCTGACACCCCGGCTGTGTACTCTGTTAGCCTCCTTTCCTCAGAGGTCAGAATCATCATTATTTTACGGTTTAAAGTAGTCCTTAACTCCATCCTTCTCACAGCTTTCTCTCTCTCACGCACAGATCACACTTAGATTGTAGTACATTTGAACCAGTGCTTGTGTATAATATCCACACAACCTCAGACACACTCCACCCATTTTACCAGTCATGTGTACGTCTGCAGTTTACACTTGTAAACACTTTCATCTATTTTCCCCTCAGCTCTGAATGCCTGCACAGCTCCTGTTGAATCATGGCACAGATAGCACAGTGTGCTACTGATGCAGAATGATGAATATTGTGTATTCAGACAAACTAGTAGTTCATCTGTCTATCACAACCATATGATCAGTGAGCAGATGTCTGAGGATTAGACAGCTGACTGGATGCTGTATTCAGATCTGCTGCCACTCAAATTTATCTTTGAATTAAACTTTTTGTCAATGTGATCTACACACAACAGAATTTGACATTTAAGTCATCCATGCAGTGAAACATCCACACACAAACGGCTGTGAGAACATGTTCCCAAATCAGTGAGCAGCACTACCCACGGTGCCCAGGGAGTACTTGGGGGTTGGGTGCCTTGCTCAAGGGCACTTCAATCATCATGACCTTCCCGGGGATCAACCCGGCGACCTTCTGGTCACAAGACCAGATCCCCAATCATCAGACCTCATGTTCTCTGAGAAGAAATCAGAACGAGGTTCAAAAGGGTTTTATAGCCACATTAGTCAAACTTATTGTTTGATATCAATGCAAAAACTAAACTATCATCAGCCCCATGTTACAATTATGGCCGACAATAATATTTTAGTTTGTACAGTGGGGAATTTGATATTACATTATTTACAATAAAATGTATCAGTTTAATATCAGTGTAGGCTACAATCAGCTACAAACGTTACATGTACGAGTATCAGCGCTGGGGTTTACAAAATATTTTATAACTTTTATATTTATTGTGATTAAATAATAATGTTTTATTTAAAAAAAAATTGTTTATTCATTTGACTGATGATGACCAATCAGAGATGGAGCAGACGAGTGTCCAGTCAAGTGTCAAAACGGTGCAGCAACAAAAACAGTCCCACAGGAACCAAAACGGTAAAAAGTGCCATGATAGAGAAAACGTTTGAGAAAGTCTTTGGGACACGTCATAACTAGACAGATAAGTGAGATAAAAGCTTCTTTAAAATGTCTGTGTAGATGATTTCAAGCATCTAGAAGAACATTCAGGTATGTAAAGTGTGACATTTTACACTCTGTTTACATACATGATCAGACTGAGAACAGAAGAAATTAGAATACGAGTACACACACACACACACACACACACACACACACACACACACACACACACACACAGACACAGTAAGGCCCTTCACTGAGCTCTGCTCTCAGCATCACATTATATCATCAGGTCATAATCTGATCTAAGAAGGCAGAGTGTTTACCAACCACAGCCAGAACCAGAAAACTGGATATTAAGCACACAAACACAAATATTCTGTTTCTGAGAGAAATATGAGACAGAAGAGAAGTTAAGTGAGAGATGTAAACCTCTGGTGTGGTTTTGTTGAAGACGTCCCTGCCTTCAATTACGTGGGTCATCACTCTGTGTTTGAGGTGTGTGTACTCCTCCTCCGTCAGCTCGATGGACTCCAGCTCAGCCTGGCAGCTAGTACAGCGTCCTCTGAACAGGACAACAAACAGCTTTTACCATTACCTCCAAATACTACAGCCAGTAAATAAACAGTCAGCATTAACACGTATAAAGTCAAAAATAAAAGTGAGTGCATGTCACTGGACTTGACCGGGGCCACTAACTTTTACACACAATGGTATAAATGATAATCTATGATGATAATTTAAAGTGTAAAGTACTTGCCTGGAATCCACAGAAGAGAAGCTTCCTCTCCACGTCTCACCTGGTAAACTGTACACAGATCAAATATTACAGCAACACAACACGTCTGATTACTGATCGCCTTTATTGATTACAATTTGAATCTGATCATTATTTACAGTATAAATACACTCTGCCTAGCACTATAAACAATGACGACTGACTCTGGCGTATGCCAGGCGATCCATCAGAAATGGGGATCTGCGCTTTCCTCCGAGTGCACTAGCTGCCCGGCAGAGATGTTTCGCCAGCAGTTCAGGAAAAAAGGGGCTTGACATCATTGGTATTGGAGGAGGTCTGTGCTTGTCTGCCCCCTCCCAAGAGAGTCAGGGACACTATAAGTGATAGTGATAGGGGAGAGCTAATAAAAGGTGCAAATTATTACTTCTTATTGATTCAAAAACGAGTAGAAATCTTTTTGATATTAGAAATTATTCTGTTCATTTTCCAGCACAAATGAATAACTTTATACAACATACAGAACAACTTCAACTCCAAGCCTCCACTGAAACATTCTGCCAGTCTAGTCAGATCTTTGAGGATCTGGTGGGTCCAGGCTGATATCGATACTGATTGAGTTATATTAGAAAGGGGATGGGAAACTCAAGAAGTTGGCTAGAGATCCTTTCTGAAAGGCAAAAGAGTGAAGTCGAGAGAAGTTAAGGAAGTCAAAAGAATTGGGAGGTGCCAGGGTGGTGGTGAGTGTGAAGTCTTTCATTATGAAGGGGTAGCTAGAAAGGAGGGGTTTATATAAGGCGTGTATGAATGAGAGGCGGAGTTATGTGGTTATTACATAACCATTAAAAATGGCTAATAAGTAGATTAGCATGTAATGTCTACAGCCTGTTCACACCTGGCATTAATCTCAGAAAATGTTTGTTGTAAATAGTTGATTTTATCTTTTAATTGTTACTATTCAGGAATCCCTCACATCCCTCACACTCGGCAATGTAAAGCCTGCCACTCTCTGTACATAAAGACTTTAAAAGAGTTATAGAGCTAAAAGAGCAAACACACACCTGTGAACACACCTGCTTTTTTACCCTAAAGTTTTTTACTCCATTTCCATCCTAATATAGAGGTAGGCAATCAACCCATCTGCTAGGACTCTCAATCACTTGTAATGTCTCTGACTCTAGGAGGGTGAAGACTAGCATGTGAAGTCAGGCTCTGCCTCTTTTCCAGCTGCTGCCGATACATCATCTCTGGACAGCCAAAGGAACTCGGATACATCAGCTAACATACACCTGAGCCAGCAGACATTACATAGTATTGATGGGGAGAGAGCGCCATCTACCCATCCAAAGAGAGCACATGCCCCGTCTGTCAACAGCAAGCAGTATGACCAGGATTCAAACCCACGACCCAATGATCATAGTGTCAGCATCCACCGAGCCACGCGGGGACCTGCTTTTTGTTGTATAGACCTTTTATTTCAACTGATATATATACGCAGACAAGTTGCGTTTTCATTTTCAGGCTTCAGTGAGCAGGTTTGTGTTTTTGTATTTATTTTTCAAATCTGATTTGAAGTGTATTTGTTGTATAATATGTTGATAAAGTGAAATAATACCTGTTGTGTTATATAAAGGATGCTGTGCTGATAGACACCAAACGCTGGCAAGTTAAACTTGATGTAATGTTCTACAGAAACATCCCAAACCAGCCAAAACAGCCCTAAAGGTTAAGACATAACCCTCATAGCTGCAGAGCTAAAACAAAAAAAAAACTTCAGACACCAAACATATCCTGACTGATGCACCACTTTTAGGGTAAGGAGGGTGAAGTCACGTGAACTATTCCTGAATCTAGGCTCATGTTTACCTTTCAAACCAGGTTTTGATGCTATTGGCCAACATCTCCTCTGGATACGCCTGGTTGTCTCTCATGTAGTTCAAGATGGAGAAGAGTTTATGTTGGTCCTGATGCTGAGTGACGGTGCTGTCAAACAGGCAACGCCACGTCTCCTGATTGGGAGTCAGGCCGAGCTCCATGAGCTCACTATAGAGCGTCCACCCCGTCTCACCCTCTCCATGGAGAAAAGCCCCGGAGATAGCATCCCCGTAATTACGAGGTGAGGGCGTAATGACTTTTTTAATCTCCTCCAGCATAGTTAAGCTCTCCCTCCAGCGCCCAGTCTGACTGAAGCCTTTCACAAACAGACTGTATGCTGAAGGGTCGAGGGTCTTAAAGCAGCTCTTCATGACATCGTACGTGTCCAGGACTTCAGAGGAGTGGCCGCCAGACACACATAAAGCGAGATATCTGACCAGCAGCACATATGGCACCGTCCCGTCCTCGGTAGCGACGTAGGTCAGGAGGGACTTAGCTACATCAATGTCAGTCCCAGTTCCCAGCATCGCTGTCATCATCCTCACCACAAAGCGTTCTGGTTGGGAAGAACTTTCTTTAAGCTTCCTCCACTCTGAAGGGCTCAGAGGTCCAGCTGGAATCTCCTCAGTGAAAGATGTCCTGTTCTGCACTAACCTGCTAGGCTGGTCCCGCTTCTGTCCTATTTTTCTCTTGAATAACTCTGCTGTTCTTTTGGCCGTGCCAGCGGAGAAAACCGACTTTGGAAAAGGAGGTTTGTGTCTTGGAGTGAAGTCTCCAAGCTTTGCTCCTCTGGTGAATCTTTTGTCCTCCTCTGTGCAGTAAAGCCGAGCGTCTGGCTGCTTATTCCTCTGCAGACCAACAGCAACACATCGACGATAAAGACATCCAAACACAGGCTGCAGATATTTAGCACAAGTCTGTGAATTTGTTATGATAAAAGAGCCCATCCTGCCAAGCGTCCACGGCTCAGGTCAGCACTTCAGCCGAACGGGGCAGACGTCTTTATCACTGCAATGAATCACAAACACAGTTAAACTGACTTTATGAATACACACAGCTCTGGAGTCTGCAGCAGATCAGTTTCTCTGCTTTTAGGTCTGGTCTGATTTCACTTCTATTCTATAAACGCTGCCATTTATTTATAAAGCACATTTAAAAATGACATAACAGCATGAAATAAAATGAAATGTTAGAAAATCAAGTAAAAAAAATTACAAAATATATAACCCAAGTAAAAATGAAAATGAGAGCTAAGGCTAGACATAAACAGTGCTAAAGGTGCTAAACTACAGACATTTCTACCAAATTCACATCAAGATATCATTCAGAGCTTTTACTTACAGAGAACAACTGGACAAAATAAAAATAAAGACCTTAAATAATGCAAAGAAAAACAAAGAAGATGAAGATCCTTATTGTAATTCTTCATTCCACCTTAAAAGCTGCAGGAGAAACTTGTTACAAGACCAATTCGACAGAGGGTAGACCTTTTGGAACATGGCCCATTTTAAGACATGAACCTGGATACTGACACTTCCAGGTAGGATTCAAATGCAGAGAGTGGCACAGCAACTAAAAAATAAAGGAAAAACAACCCAGAACATTAAACAAAACAACAGATGTTGCAGCCAGGGAGGAATAAGTGCAGTGGAGGAGGAAAGGTGTGGTGCATACACACCAACACTGCACTCAATGGGAGAAATTAAAAGATGAAGCTCTGAAGAGAATCCCCAAAGCTTACCTCAGGGGTGCTAGAGGCAGAGGCTCTACCCTTTCCTGAGGTTTGCTGCCACCTTGGGGGGGCTAAACAGATCACTACACTCTACAGGTGCAGTGCCACCCCAGGAGAGCCTCTACAGAGCCTACAGAGTCACTTAAGGGACCCGAGAACGGGAAAGCCTCCCTATTGGAACTGCTACCTTGGCTACGTGATCCTTCCATGGACCACTGAGCACCAACAAAAGGAGGATGAGCTGCTGTACTGCACCACACCTGGAATAATAGCCTTAGCTTGTCAGATTTGTGGGTTTACCAGCATCCCAAATCACCCCAAGAAAATAATATAGAAAGCAATGGCCTTGATCCCCTTAAACTAGACTGAGAAGAGGGCATTGACTGGGAAAATGAGATTTAGGGGATTACAAGTTGGGTAAGAGCAGGACCCCTATGAAAACTTGTCTGCAGACCAGGAAACTGAATTGCCCAAAATGGCCCTGGCCTAAACAACAGGGCTGGATCCTTTAGGAAAGTGAGTAACCAACTGAGTGTGATGAGCCGATTACTAGTGCTAGCCAAAAAGGGGACAAGGGGTCACCCCAGCGACCATTCATTGAGCCGAAGGACGAGGTAACCCAGCAGCGATGACAAGAAAAGTCATGACAATACTATAGAGAGCCTGAGGAGCATAAGTAGCTGTTGCAGTATTTAAGGTGGAATGTGGTATTCAGTTTCATATGCCATTCAAATTAATTTGTAAATCAACACAATACAAACTAGCTAACTGAAAGTGACAGACTGACCAATGTGCTTGTGCACACAGAGGAATCCGACCTCCACATTTAATCCATCTGTGCAAAGGAACACACACACAGACTAAAACAACTCGGCTTGTAGCCCTTACATCTTCGTCCTGATCATATCCAGAGGTTTATAGTGATCTGGAGTCACAGCTGTACAATCAGTCATAACATTAACACCATTTACATGTATTTACACTCACTGTCTATTTGAGCTCCACTGAGCTACAGCTGCACTCACAGACTGTATTCCAGCTGTTTCTCCCCGTTCTTAAATGATCAGGACCCCCACAGAGCAGGAGGATCATTCTCAGTGACACTGACCTGGTGGTGGTGTGTTACTGTGCGTCAGAGCTACTGGAGTGAAAATAGTGCACCAACAGTGTCACCAATGATGGACCAACTAAGCTACTTTCTCTGACTTTACATCTACAAGGTGGACCAACAAGGTAGGTGTATCTGACAGAGGACAATGAGTGGACACAGTGTTTAACATCTCCAGCAGCTCTAACACACCACCACCACATCAGTGTCACTGAGAATGATCCAACTGCTCTGTGGGAGGGTCCTGATAATTGAAGAACAAAGAGAAACACATGGACTACAGTCTGTGAGTGGTATGGCTGCAAATATAGTTTAACATTTAGCTTAATTTTAATATCTATCATTAATTTTAGCTGCACATTTAAGTCCACTTTACTGACATTTAGGAATAAAACTTTAGCTTTTCACTCACGTCAGTACAGTAAACAAGTGTACAGCACATGACTGTCGACTTATTAACACACAGGTGTTTATTTTAACTCTACATTTCAACAAAAAGAAACGCTCACATGTCCTCAGTCTTCTTCGTCTGCTGTAACTGTGTGACTCAGTACTGCCGCCTGCAGTAGGCCGTGTGAACCGCCAGCCTTTTAAGTCTGATACTCCTGCTTTTCCCACAGTTACTCTCTAGTCTAAGATATTAATTAAAAAGGTAAAATTCAAGTAATAGAATAATATAAAAGTAAAAGTTTTATATTACCTATGAGTTAATCTGCGTTATGGGATTTATTGTGTATAATTAATATTTATAATAGTAAACTGTTATTTTTCAATTAAAAAGTATTTTATTTGTAAGTAAAGAAGAGTAAATATTCTGATATTATTTCAGATTCCGGGGGGAAAAACTTTTATTTTGAATTTGTCACCGTTTTTAAGATAGTATTTACGTCATCAGTGTGTGACCGGACAGTATCTGTAGTTGAAGGCGGGCGCTGCTGGAGTGAAATAAAGTGATTGTTTTGTTGTTTTTATGAGTCCGATTTGGTTATTAATGTGAGAAATGTCGAGTAACAGAACAGAGGACTGGACTGAGATCCTGAGAAGAAGACTAAGCTCAGTTAAAACAGGTTTAAAGTCTTTTTAGTCAAATTAAAGCTAATGCTAAAGCTGTGTGTGTTTGTGTACATTGTGTTTGTTTACTGTGTTTTTAATAAAGTACATCACACTGATATAAGAGTAGATTAAATCATGCACTGATGTTTATGTGCTGTCAGGTAATACAGAAACTGATCAACAGTTTAAAGTGGATGTTCGTAATTTTTACTGTATAAATGCTTAAATATAAACTTGTTTTGGTTTGATCTTCATTATTATGGATTATATTCCTCCATTTACCTGCAAGCTTATAATGATACGTTCTTCTTCATTATTTCATTCTAAAATGAAAACTGTCATATTTTCTTTTTTTATTAATTACACATAAAGAATGACACATTTCATTGCCTTTAATGTTGATACAGTTTGAGTAGTAATTTTAAATTAAAGGTTCTAATTATTCGATTTTCTGGATTTCTGATTATCGTGAGCTGTAAGTCATTTAGACCAATACTGAAACATAAAAAGGTTTAACAGAGGTCACTGTATGTGAAATGAATATAACATATATGTCCCTTTACCCTTTTAAAAATTAAATTATGAACAGAAATGAACTTTTTTTTAACCATAATATTTTTGGTAAAATGCACTAGGATACTTTAGCACAATTATGTCACCATATTTGATGGATTTTACTGTGTTTATTTGAAAGCTGAAGAGTTGTGTATGGATTACAGAGATTACCTTTTAGAAAGAACAGATATGTTAGTTAAAGTGCAAAAATGTAGAAGTGTATTTGTGCTGTCAAATTAACATTTGGTGTTAAAGAAAATGGTGAGTGTTTTTAGTTTATAGTTAGAGTATTGATTTGGTGTCAGTTGTTGTGATACTTGACCTGATGTCAGCCTCAGAGCCAAAAACCTGGGATTTAGATTCAAGATTCAACTTTTGCCAGTGTGATTACACACAGCACATTTAACCCATCCATGCAGTGAAACACACACAGTAGTGAACACACCAGGTTGTGAGAACATGTGTCTGAACTCATCAACGCTCCCCTCCAAAAGGAAATCTGTAAAAGGTAAACGCTTTGTTTGTGAATGAAGAGAAACCTGAGCTATGGTATTGTGACCACCACACTTTAAATGAATGATTCATGTTCAGATTTTTCATAGTTTAGAGCTGGAGGTGTGAGGCTAACATTGCTAAAAATACTAGAACTCATTAGTCACCTAAATAGCCCAGTGCTTTCTGTAAAAGTTTCTGGACCCTTTAAATAGTTTTCAGAACAGCTGTGATATGTGAAATGTGCTTGATTTTCACAGATAACAGGAGTGAAGCAGAGAAGAAGACGGAGGAGACAGAACTTTTCACTAAATATTATACTGAATGGAAGGGAGGGAGGAATACAGACAGCACATTCGGACACATCCCGCGCTTCTACTACAGGGTGAGTGGCCGAAAGCTTATTTGTTTACAGGTTTGTATGCAGTAATATAAGACATCTCTGCAGTGAATATTTCTGCATCTTTCATTCAGAACTGGAGCTGCTAACAAACACTATAACTCGATAGTCTCTTAAATAGTTCAGTTAGTTCTATAGAAATATATCACCAAAACTTTTCTGAGTTCGCTCAGAGCTGATTCACATGTTAGTGAAGGTGTGACTGATGTAAGAACTGAAAACAATTTACAATGTAATGATTTTTCTAAACAGCTTCCGGCAGAGGATGAAGTTTTGCTGCAGAAGTTAAGAGAAGAATCTCGTGCAGTGTTTCTGCAGAGGAAAAGCCGTGAACTACTCGACAATGAAGAGTTGCAGGTTAGAAACTGTTCTGCACTCCTTCAGACTCTCTGCAGACTGTCATTACTTCTGTAGTATTGTTTTGAAATTATTTGAAAGTTGTTACATAAGTAACAAAAAGTAACAAATTACAACCTCATATCCTCACTTTAAATAGTTTAAGTTAATGTAACAACATGATAATAATAACAACAACAACTTCCAGTCATAAAAATGCAGCTTCACAGTCTATTTAAATAAAATGTAACAGGGTGAAATGTAACAATAGCATCAAATTAAATCTTACATACAAGTGATTGAGTGATCTCCTGCTTAAACTGTATGTATTTATAATTATATGCTAAATGCCATCTTCTACAGAGAACGTCTGTACACTTTAATACACATTTACTCTTTATGTACTAACATTTAACATGAGACATATTATAACATAACATGACTTAATTTGGCAAACCGCAAATAAAGATGTTATCCCTTTCTGTTGGTCTGTTTCTTGTGATGGGTTTGTGCTGTGTTAAATGGCATTTAGCAAGTACAGTTGATTTAAATGAAAGTTATTTAAAAGCAGGTTTTGATGGGTTTTTTTCTGCTCTGTATGTTTGTATTTTTTTCCCTCTTAGAACCTGTGGTTTCTTCTGGATAAACATCAGGTGCCTCCTACAACAAGTGATGAAGCCATGATTAACTATGAGAGCTTCTTGAAGGTCGGAGATAAAGCAGGAGTCAAATGCAAGTAAGTAAATGCAAGTATTCGTGTGAGGAATATTTGTATCTCATAATCATCAGGTCAGCTCTGTTTCCACACATGATCAGACTGAGAACAACTGTATAAACCAGACATACAGGCATGTAAAACCTCTTTTCTGACCTCAAATCCAGCTCTCAGTATTTCTGGAACTGAATCTGATCTAAGGCTGCGTTCACATTACAGCCTCATTACTTAAATCAGAATTTTTGCTCAGATCAGGTTTGACTGTGTTGATGGTTTATGTTCATAAATGTAAGTGATCTGTATCTGCAGTGTGAACTCATCAGTCTCTGAAATAGCACACATGTGCACACTGGTATGTTTATATACGTCACCAACAACAAAAACAGTCTTATTTGTGCAGGGTTGCCAGGTTTGCGCACATGCAGTTGCTGTGAAATCTCAGATGGCAGAATGCAGTGTTTAGTTAGTTTCAGTTAGTGTAGTGTGGCTTTCTGTAAGACAAGTGATGGAAGATTTTTGGGGATCTGGCAACCCTGTATTTGTGAGTATTAAGACAGGTAAACAGTTTTAGTAGCTGATGATGGTGTTTAGCTCAGAAGGACAGTAAACAGCTGGTGGACTGTACATGATCAGGTGAATAAAAGCCAGCCGGCTGATGTTTTAGCAGCTCTGTGTGTAAACAGAAGTGAAGTCAGAACTGGTTTAACACTAAACACATGTATACAGACACATCAGATCTGATCTGACCTCACATTCATGTCACATATTAATACCTGATGTAAGACCACATACGAAAGTGACTCAGATCTGATTAGAAAAGATGAGATCTCAGTCACATTAAGGCAAAAAATCTGGATCGAGTCACTTCAGCCTGGTAATGTGAACAGGCTAAGATACCAGACTATGTAGAATAATAATTATTATTGTCATATCACAAATCATTGTTTGTCACACTTTTCCTAAGAATAACAAATTTACCTGCTGATATATCTCCTCTTCTTACTTCCTCAGGCTGTTCTTCACTGCTAGAGTCTATGCCAAGCTGCTTCACAATGATCCATATGGACGAATATCAATTATGCAGTTCTTTAACTATGTCATGAGGAAAGGTAGGCTCTTCTTTTATTCTATAGCAGTTTTGTTTTAAACACAAATACATATTAATTTCTGTAGCTGGATGAGATACTACCTGTTTGGGCTGCATCATTAATATTGTTTTCTAATCACTGTAAAACTGGCCTTTGCAGTTCTGATCTAACCGTGTTTTACTGTCAACATCCTGTAGTAATGTAATCCAGTCAAAGGAAATTATTTCATTAATATATTCTCTCATTACTGATTCACATGTGTTTTTGATCATATCACTATTATTTTAATTCCTAAGCTTATTGTGACTTCACGAAAACAACTAACTCATTCATTCATTCATTCATTTTATATTCCAAATATTGGGAAAGAATGAGGAAGTGTGAACTTCCTTGTATAAATCAAAGAAAATGAATCTTTTACTATAATTAAAGCAAAAAGACCTCAAACTCTTTTGCAGAATGGAAGAAACAGTGAGGGTATTAAGGAGGTTACAGAGTGTGGCTGTGTAGGAGAGGGAGACCTCTGGTGGCCACCATTGTAATTGCATTTGTTGGAATAATTAACAGAAGGCATATCATCCATCTTTGCAGTACAGGTGATCTCACGCTGTATCATTACAAACGTTTGTGTGACATTGATTCAGATTTAAGTGTCATTTCTTCTCACCAGTCTGAAGCTGAGGATGCACAGTAATTTCAGAATCAGTACAAGCAGATTATTTTTGTAAATTCTGAGTCATTTGCTGTATTGTATATTTAATTGTGTATGTATTGTAGCAGAAGGTTTATATGACATTGGTTTACTGTACTTTAATTCTCTGCGTTTTATTTTATTGCATATAAACCCTCACTGGCCACTTCATTAGATATACATATATCTACACTGACTGTCCATTTCATCAGCTCCACAGCTGTGTCTGATCCGTTTCAGCACAACACACACTAATACACCACCACCACATCAGGATCACTGAGAATGATCCACCTGCTCTGTGGGGGGTCCTGACCATTGAAGAACAGAAGTATGCAGAGAAACAGATGGACTACAGTCTGTAAATATAGAACTACATGCTCAGTGGAGCTGAGTGCAGATAGAAGCTCTGTACCTAATAAAGTGACCAGTGAGTGTGTACATTCAAGATTTGTACAAGTCAAATTCTCATATTGGTGTTCACACACTATCTCAGCACCTCTTCTGTTTTTAAAAGCAAGACATGCATGATATGGGCTTTTAAAAAAAATGTTTTAAATGATTTTAGAGTTTTTAAACACAAACACACACAACCGCAGTGACACCGGCAACAATAAAGCAAAGGGCAAGCGGGGCAGCTTGTAAACATAAAAAAACTATAATCAAGCACTAAAAGGTGGTATTTACAAAAAACTTGGCTTTTATGAGATCTATACCTGGTTGCCAAGTCTTGTAAATCCCCCCTGGTGGGGGAACTGTGGCCTGGTGGTTAGGGTTCCAGTCTTGTGAGTGGAAGGTTGCGGATTCGATTGAGGTCATGACTGAAGTGCCCATGAGTAATCCCCTGGGCACCATGCATATAGCTGCCCATCACTTTGGGCACATGTTTGACTATAATTAGACTAAATACTAGTAAAGCTACAACCAACCTTGAACGGGGACCCTGAAGGGAATTGCTGTCTCTCAGCACACAGAAAACAGTCTGAATCAGGTCAGGGCTCACCAGACGCCCCTGAAGTTCTGATGAGACATTAAAAACAGAACCCCAAAACTTAGAAAGACTTGGACAGGGTCCAGAGAGGCCTGAAATGTACCACAACAATCACAGAGATGGTTTTAGATCAGGTACAACCCCAATTTCCCAACTCTTTTACTTGCCTAGTTGATCATAAAAACTGGCCAACAGGTATAATCTGGCCTCTTTATTATGTATTGGTGCCTGCAGTGTTGTATTGAGTCTCTAACACTGTATGTGTGTTTGTTCAGTGTGGCTGCACCAGACCAGGATCGGGTTGAGTCTGTATGACGTGGCTGGGCAGGGATATCTGCGAGAGTCTGTAAGTAACATTATTGTGTCTGTGCTGCCCCGCCTTAACCCTGCAGTGTGAACAGATGACTGAACAACTCCTGCTTTTGTTTTCCTGTCTTTAAGGACCTAGAAAACTACATCCTGGAGTTAATTCCCACTCTCCCTCAGCTGGATGGTCTGGAGAAATCCTTCTACTCTTTTTACGTCTGCACAGCCGTCCGCAAATTCTTCTTCTTCCTCGACCCTCTACGCACAGGTTTGACATCTGCGTTCCTGTCACACTTCCTGCACAGGCGGAGGCATTTAACTGAGAAAACATCCACACACGTCTCCATAGAAGTGCAAATCAGCCTGAAAGCCTGTTTGATGCTCTGTTCTTACTTTTCAGGCAAAATTAAAATTCAGGACATCCTGGCTTGCAGTTTCCTGGATGATCTGCTTGAAGTAAGATACTGAAGCTCTGATTATTATAGAATTAATGGGTAATTTTCTTTAAAAATGTTCTCCAGCCATCAGAACTCACCATTGTGAAGCACCATTATAATAATTATGAAGAGTCATTATTTATGTATTGATTTATTATTGTATATATATATTATTTATGTATTGTGTATATTATACATTATTTATGTATTGTATATATATATATATATATGCAGATAATTGTTTTTGTTTTATTTAAATATTCATGCCACTCCCTGCCCAGTGGACACTTATAAAAATAAATATATGATATTTATTAATATATAATTATTAAAAAACACAATGATGAAATAATATCAGAGTAGTATAACATAATTTATTGTCATTGTAACAGTATAAAGAAACATTAATCTCTCCAGTTCAAACACAATCATGAAAAACATTTAAAAGACCCACAGTACAAACATACATAAGTGGAGCTCCATCCTAGCAGTAAAATTCATCCTTTATCTATTATCACACCCACTTAATCCTTAACAGGGTCACGGCTAGAGCCCTACCCCCACACTGGGCGCAGGGCAGGATATTAAGCAGTAAAATTACTTTTAAAAATAGGATTTAAGTGCATGAGGCAGATAGAAGTGTAATAATAGAAGTAAAACAGAAGATTGAAGATTATCTCCTCTGTAATAGAAAAAACAAGTTGGAGTAGTTAATTCAGTGCAGAATAAAAACTGAAATAGAATTCAAATCAGAGATAAAAGTGAAGTAAACTTTAAATGTTTGTAGTCAAGCTAACGTTTCTTCTTTAATCCTGGGCTGATGTTTAGCTCAGAGATGAGGAGCTGTCTAAAGAGAGTCAGGAGTCCAACTGGTTTTCTGCCCCTTCTGCTCTGCGGGTTTACGGTCAGTCCTCAGCACAACATCTCACAGCTCAGAAACATCTGACATCTCTGAAGACTTCGGCTCAAACGTCGCTCTGTTTTCTCAGGTCAGTACCTCAACCTGGACAAGGACCATAACGGGATGCTCAGTAAAGAAGAATTGTCCCGTTACGGCACCGGAACCTTAACCAGTGTCTTTTTGGACCGAGTCTACCAGGAGTGTCTGACCTACGATGGTGAAATGGTACAAAACTAATCTACCGGTATATACAGCAGGGGTGGGCAACTCCAGTCCTGGAGGGCCGGATTCCTGCACAGTTTGGGGATCTACCTGATCAAACACACCTGATTCAACTCAGCAGGACATTAGCAGGTTTAATTTTGTCAGAGCACAATCACCACCAAACTCTGCCGGACACCAGCCCTCCAGGACTGGAGTTGCCCACCCCTGATATACAGTATACACACACTGATACTGAGAAATAAGCAATTATCACTTCATAATTCATAAAAAGTCTTAAATATGATTTCTGCAGGTCTTAAAATGGACATTCACTTCAGTTTTGCTTTTTAAATGCCTGTATTTTTATTTTTATTAAAAATGTTTAGTTATAAATTGGGAAACGACAGAGATGGTGAACTTTCTGTAGATAAGAACCTCCATGTGTTATGACATCTCAAGCAGAACTTTTTGGCAGTCTGGCAACACTATATTTAGGAGCCAAATGTCAAGCCAGAAAAAAGTGGATATTCTGATGTTCTTAAACAAAAAGGCCTCAAAATTAATTTTAGAAAATAATCACAATTAGATATTTGGCCCAAATCTTATTTTTATTTAGCTAGTAAGTCTTTATATACTTAGAAAAACACTATTAGAATAAATGACAATAACTTTCTAATATTAAATAAGTTATATATGTAGATATATTATATAATTCACTTTAAATTGTATTTAAATACAAATACAGTAAATTACATTAGTGTTTCTGCTGAATGTGTTGATTTAACACTTTCTTCTCCACATAACACTTCAGTATTATTTATAACGTGTTTAGTTTAGTTAATCAATACTTAATTTTGTTAAATCAAATACTCATATGTATATATTTAACAAATCCAAGAGGCCATCAAGACGAAGATGTGGAAACAAACTTGGTTCTTCAAACTAGGTCAAGAATGTTACTGTGTGTGTCTCAGGACTATAAGACGTATCTGGACTTTGTGCTGGCTCTGGAGAACAGGAAAGAACCTGCAGCTCTGCAGTATATCTTCAAACTGCTGGACATGGAAAACAAAGGCTATCTCAATGTGTTCTCTCTCAACTACTTTTTCAGGGTAGGGAGGTGTTTTTAATTCAAAATACACAAATTTCCCCTTTAAAGGTGCATTACCACAGCTAAAAACAGCAGCAGCATTAAATGTTCTCTGATCTTTAGTCTGTTTATAGATAACAGTGTATCACACACTATCAGACACACATAATCAATACTATTAGAGACGACTGATCTTTAGTCTGTT
>BRDA01009824.1:9453-20599 GCA_036984385.1 Crenuchus spilurus
CGCCCTGGAGCCTTTTTGGCAACAATGGAACCTCTCTCCTTGAAGTTCTTGATGATGCGATAGATTGCTGACTGAGGTGCAATCTTTCTAGCTGCAATACTCTTCCCTGTTAGGCCATTTTTGTGCAGTGCAATGATGACTGCACATGTTTCTTTAGAGATAACCATGGCTAACGGAAGAGAAACCATGATGCCAAGCACCAGCCTCCTTTTAAAGTGTCCAGTGGTGTCATTCTTACTTAATCATGACAGATTGATCTCCAGCCCTGTCCTCATCAACACGCACACCTGTGTTAATGGAGCAATCACTGAAACGATGTTAGCTAATCCTTTTAAGGCAGGGCTGCAATGAAGTTGAAATGTGTTTTGGGGGATAAAGTTCATTTTCTAGCAATTAATTGCTGTTAAGCTGATCACTCTTTATAACATTCTGGAGTATATGCAAATTGCCATTATAAAAACTGAAGCAGTAGACTTTGTGGACATTGATGTTTGTGTCATTCTCAAAACTTTTGGCCATTACTGTACATTTCAGAATTATACGGAAAAACCTTTTTCAGGGAACATGAAATTGGTTAACAATTTAAAGCTGTTAGGCAGGAATGAAGGTTGATCAAGCTTTAAAATCTGGTGCTACAAATTCCTACAAGTGTTCCAGCTTTTCTTACCAGACCCTCACGAGAATCAGTTGAACAGGGCTGTACTACAGAAAGTAGTGTGCTGCCACAAAAAAGGCAATTAACAATTGACATTTCATTTCAGAGTGCAACAAGACATTAAACAGGATCATTTTCAATTTTAAAAATATGGAAAAATTGGGGTGTTCTAAAACATTTGACTGGTAGTGTAGGTAAGTCATGTATTGTGATGTATTTTGGCAATTTGACAAGTGCTGTGTCAAGAGATTACTTTTTTTTTTTTTTTTTTTAAGTTTTAAATTCCATTAGCAGCTTGTAAAACAGCCATCAAAAGAAAGTGGTATAAACTAGATCCACCAACACCAGATGAATGGTTGAAGATGAGTGAGGGGAATACAGGACAAGGAACAGTTGACTCATAAGAATTTAAGATGAACAACGTATAAAATGGACCATATTTACATATCAACAATGTCGCTGTTACAGGAACAAATTGCAGAGGCAGTAAACATGTAGGGCCATTTGGAATTAAGAAAATACAAAAAAAATGATGTGTAGACACCAGACATGTGGGAATAACATAGTTAAGACAAGGCTATGATTTACTAAGGTGTTGGAATGAAACAGTTAAGTTAAAGCCAATAATCACATTCCCATACCTTAGTAAGTCATGGCCACACCTTAACTATCTTGTTCTCTCACATCTGGTGTCCACACATTATTTTTATTTACATGGGTTGTCACCTTAGGGGCTCCATACGGGACAGTATGAAATTAATAGGTTAATATTTCACTCAGATTTGTTGGTTCTTGATTGTTTTTGGTAAAGAAAATGGTCTATATAGAACAATTAACTGCATGATGAAAGGGTTCTTCAGATTGATGAGGAATGTGCTGTAGATGGTTCTATACAGAACCTTTCAGAAAATGGTTATACATAGCACCAAAAAGGGTTCCTCCATTTTTACAAGTTAGCTTATACAGGGGCTATACAGAACCATTTTCAAAAAGAACCATCTACAGCACATTCCTCATCAATCTAAAGAATCCTTTCACCAGGGAAAGAACCTTTTATCCACACAGGTTCTTTAAAGAAGCATTTTATTTACTAAAAAAAACCCTTGAAGAACCACCTTTTTATGTGTGTATTATATGACTGCCCATTACAAAGACAGACCAATAATATTTATTGTTTATCACTAAACTGTCTGTTTTTAGTGAATACTGAATAGAAACTACTTCTATTGTTAATATTCACTTCTATTCTGTGCTAACAACTTAACTATTCCTTTAAAACCGTTTACAAAGCTGTACACTTCTCAAAACCATCATGAAAACATTTTAAAGGTTTAATAGCAAAAACAACTCGTTGAAGCTAGTAGGGCGGGACTGAATCTCGAGAGCACACGTTAAAACAGAGTAACACTAGCGAGGTGTTACTGATTAGCCGTCCTAAAAACGGTTTTAGCGAATAAACAGAGACAGTAATCTCGTCAAAGTTCACTTAAATGTAGCAGCACGATAAACAAAACTTACCTTTCGACCCTTTACTCATAAACGTCCATAAACGTCTTCATCACGACCTTTCTGTCCAAAGATATTAGGCCTCTGCTCTGTTACCCTACCTCAGCCACTTCCGCCTCCACCTCAACGTGATATCTGATACCACCTGAGTCCTGTTCCCCACCTCTACACCAGTGAGGCCTTACAGAACTAAACACTCTAACAGTAACGTAGCCACACTACTTTGACTGAAGAACAAAAACTGTTGTTTATGGAGTATATTTTTACATTAGCATTTAAAACCGTTTTATAAATAATGTGGAAAAATTACAAAAACTAGTTTTATCCATTATGTCCTAACAGCCTTAACTGTGTGCTAATACTGCCTACAAATGATGGAAATGTAATATAAATTGAGGTTAGTTACTTATTATGCTGGACACGTAAATTGGGATGTTTTCACAAAATGTTGAAAGTGTTTTAACTATTTTAACTATTGTACTTCAAAACTAAGATAACAAAACGTATTTTCCATATCCATGCCTATTTCTACCACATATTTCCACCTCCTGCTGCCAATAAGCAAAACAACACATTTTATGGACTATTTTAATACATTAAACTAAAGTACTTTAAACTGAGATTAAACAGAGAGGAGATAGATCTTTGTATAGGTTGCAGTGTATCTGCTATATCCCGTCCTACATTTAAGCTGTACCCCTCTGCTACCACTAGGAGGCAGTCTGTGTGCATCAGTAAATCTTCAGTTAACGCAGACTGTCGTCCATGTTTCTGTTTTTAAATTAATAAGTCCAACATAACTCAGTAAAGTCATATTGTGTGAAATGTGCAATTTTAGAGAAACCTGCTCAGAATATGGTGGTTATCACAACCAGACATCTGAAGTGTTTATGCCCCTAAAACTACATCAATAGTTATTATAAACGTTTAACCTGTTTATTCAAATGCTTCTATTGGTTCCTGATGGTGTAGCATATAGTAAGTATATATTGTATTTATCAGATGGGTTGGTATAAACATTAACATAATCAGTTGGCATGTGGCTAAATCTAGAGGCAGCTGGTGGTATTTCTGAAGATCTCTCTCATGGTGACAATTAAATCGATTTCTACTAAAATCTCAAAACTTGGAAAATTAAAAAATACACAAAAAAGTTTTGTGAATGGACGTTGTGAATCAACATCGATCCAAATTTACATTTATTTCACCATGGATTTATTTCACTAAATCTGTTCATGTTATAATCATCATCATCGCCATCATAACCTTCAGATGTGCTACAAATACGCCTTGTTAGGACACGTGTGCGCATGCGCGAGCAGAGCTCTGGTGAGGGTGCTGTATTAGTCTGTACTGTCTGATGAGAGCGTGAGAGAGTGAGCTCTAGACCAGATTAAAGAGAATAAGGATTAACTCAGCCTGATCTTTTGTCCTCAGTGTAATATAACAGATCTACAGAAGCGTACAACACATTTATTGGACGCCAGAATCGCTCGTGGTTAGTTTAACAGTTTAACAAGCTAATTTTGTGTATATTTAACAGGATCACTCGTTTTCTAGCACAATAATGAACAAGTGAAAACTGAAGTGAACTGAGCTGTGTTCAAATACGCGTGTTTGACTGGAAACTCCCTCCGTTTCCATCTGTTATAAATGAAGAGTAAACTTTGTGCATTTGTGTTTAATACAACTGCAACAGAAAGCCAGAAAAGACTGTTAAAGTTATAGTCCATAACGCCAAACACGTGTGATGGCTAAGCTGTATACTTCATAGTTTAATCGAAATGAATTTTTCTCGGTTAAGTCTCTGGTTTGACCCACACAATATTCAGTAGTTATAACTTGTTTGTAGTGTTGTCTGTTGGTTTACTAAATCATTGTTAAACTCTATAACGTATCCTCTTGACCTAAAAATGTTGATACTTTGACTGAGATGATGTTATATACGGTAAAGTAACCTGAGTAGGTTTTAAGTGTGATTTGATTGTAGCTGGCGAGAGGATTCACTCCTGGCTGATAATGACTGACATGCAGAGAAGCTCGAGGAGCTCAACAGGTAACCTTCACTGTTAACTGAAGATATACGGATTTATTTCACCTTCTGCATCCGTTTACTACACGTTCACTATGTCTTCATTAAGGAATGGTTCACAAAATATCACATATACTCAATTGCTCCTAATCCAAGTATAGTTGTTTCCAAAATTCGAGTAGCTTATTTAACACTGGAGCTTAAACAATAATAATAATAGTTTGTGTCATTGTTTCTCAATAAAAAGCCCATAAGTGTGCTCTGGGCTGCCAAGTGTAATTCATTTGTGATAAGAGGTCAGATGTTTTAGTAAACCATTCCTTGAATAATGAACAATTTATATCCTAAAGTGTCCAATGGGTCAAATGTTGGTTATGCTTTAGTCATTTTACAGTATCAGTCAAAAGTTATTTTTATTTTGTTCTACATTGTAAATAAACACTGAAGTCATCCAAACTATGAATGAACACATAAGGAATCATGTAGTAAACTTAAAAGTGCTAAACAAATCAAAATATGTTTTAAGTTTTAGATTCTTCACAGTAGCCACACAACTGATGTCTCAAACACATTAAGAGGCAATAAATGCAAGTCATGAACTCTTGACAAGACACAGCTGTTAACTGAAAGCCATTCCAGGTGACTACCTCATAAAGCTGACTGAGAAAATGTCAAGAAAGCTACATCTAAGCAAGAGGTGCCTAGTGTGAAGAATGTAAAATATAAACATATTCTGGTTTGTTTAACACTGTTTTGTTTAATAAATAATTACATATGTATTTATTAATAGTTTGGATGACTTTAGTATTAATCTACAATGCAGAACATTTTTAAATCATGAAAAACCACTGAATGACCAGACTTTTGACTGGTACGTAAGGCCAAACTGTAGCCAAGCTACAGTGACTGTGACTGAGCTAGGATACAAACAAATAAAACTATCTGAATCTTAGTTAAGTAATCAGCCTATTTTATATTGTTAAGCAAATACATTCAACATTATGCACTGTATTTATTAGGATAAACAGCCTATTTGTCTTGCTTTTCCTTGTAGATTTAAAAAATGAGGATGGCTATGAGATCGCTATTCCCTTTGAAGACAAGAATACCAGCCATTCTGATTTTCTGGTTGATGGTAAAGTATTTCTTTGGTAGGGAAAAATATGAAACGTTATTTATAAAATGGAGTATGGTAATAATAATAATGATAATGATGATAATAATAATAATAATAATAATAATAATGTAATCTATGCTTATTAAACCACTCAGCTAGTAATAGCTGCAGTAACTGATGGCTAGTGTCTGTTGATAGTATCTGCTGGCTACTGTGGTAAGCCAGGTGGTTGTGGGTACTCGGTAGTTTTGAACATTTGATGAGCAGGATGAGTTATCTGACAAATCAAACAGAAAAAATTTAATAAGAAGAGAAATTTGATAATATGCAGTGCACAGTCACTCATTACCTAGTTGTGCTGTTTGCAATAACAGCAACTCATGAAAAATAAATGTTGGCAAGCTGTCATGTTAGCTGACAGTGCAGAGTTTATATAGCTTACAGTAAATACATCTTCTTAGTAAAGAACAGTAAAAACTTTCTTAGCTAATTAAGACTGTTGGAGCTAAATATCAAATAGGTTAACAATGAAATGTAATTTTAAATGTAAAGTCTGATGGAGCCAAAGTTTCACTATGCAAACCAATCTAGAAGCAGCTGCTCTGAATCTTTGTACCAGAATAATTCAGGTGTTTCAGCCCTCTCTAAATCCTCTTCTGTACCCACACATTTCCTTCACTTGCTTTTTTAGCAGAGATCGCTTCAGGCCAGGCTACCTCATGTAATCCATACCTGCTGATTGGCAACCTTCGTGCTCAGCTGCAGATCTCTCTGGAGAAAAGCTCTTGGTTGCAGAAACGCATTGAGGACCTGGAAGAGGAAAGGGACTTCCTGCGCTGCCAGCTGGACCGGTTCATCTTCACCACCAAGAGTCGGGAGAGGAATGGTGAGGGAAGTCACTGGGGAGGGCTGGGAAGATGTTTTTATTGTTTTTTTTTATAATGATTAAAATATTACTCAAATGTAGGTTACTCTAACCATGTTTTAACAAATGTCTTAGTATTTTTCTTCTCATAAAAGTTTATTTATCTTTTGAACCTGACACCAAGATCCGTGTGCAGTCTAGAATCTGTAAAAACTCCTTCCATACCACTATACTACTAATGTATGTCCACAGTGTTTCTTTCTTTTCCATTTCTGAAATATACAGATTTACAGCTCAGTTATTAAATTGCAAAAAAGGTGTTTTGCATAAACAAAGTCATTTGCTAGAGATTGTGTTCATCAAATGCAGGCAATGGAGATTAGATGGTAAAGTATTTTAACAGTTAACAGTAAGTTAGCAGAATATTAGGATGATGTGAAAAGAAATGGGGATAACATACCAAATCTTTAGAAGAAATTGCCTTTCAAGATCATTTATTTTAGCTTTCATTTCAGATCTTCAGCGTGAGGTCTCCCAGAAGGCCATTGCTCATAGGGATTTGACTTCTCCTCCAACACCAATGATGACCCGCTCTGGCCAAATACTCACACGCAATCGCAACATAAAGCGCAAAAGATTAAGAAACAGCAGCGTCAAAGGTTAGATATTGAGTTTGTTGATATTTTCCAGATGGTAGATAAAGTTAAACTGTATGATTCTGTGGTCCTGTGAAGGTCTGTTTAATGTTATTCCACATTTAATATGTATGTATGTTCACAATAAGCAACAGAACACTTGGCTTTCCTTTTCTATAAACTACTGAAATAAAACATTCAGTAACAGTAAGAACATTTTAGGCAGTAAAGGATGTTTATACATGAGTTCATTTAAACCTCACACACTCACTCATTTAGCAACCCAAAGATCCTCAAGGCCAGTCTTTTGTGTAAGTCATAAATGCAAAATTTTATTTATTTTCATATACATGAAATAAAAGCTGAGACCTTCCTTAATGTAAACTTGTTAACTCAGTACTTTATTAACACCATGGGCACCATGTTGTACACAAGCATAACAGGAACAGATGGGGCAAAGTGGCCGGTAGATTAAAAACCTCTGACAGAACCTGACGTATTTCATCAGAAGTTATAATTATAGGGTAGAAAATAAGATGCTGATGATTTCAGTTTGAAAAACATTTCTTTAGATGTGGAAGAGGATGAGCTGTTGGATGACGAAGAGTACTTGGAGGAGGATGCCTACCTTGAGGAGGAGCAGATTCTAACAGAAGACGACTCGGACAACAAAAGCTCCAAAAGAAGCAAGTCAAGCAGTGGACAGAAAAGAGTCAAACGAACCCGGGTATTCCGCATTGCACGCAGCATGGAAAGACAAAGAGGTAAGACAATCTATTGGTCCACACGTCCATCTTTATAAGTATATCATGACTATATTAATAGAGGGAAAACAGGAAGTTTTCATTAGATTGCCTAACTAAAACTTTCGCCACTATGCAGAGTGACATTAAAACCACCGTCTTGTTTCTATAGTCATTGTCTAGCTGCACTGATAAACTGCAGTCCATCGGTTTCTCTGCATCTTTTATTAGTCAAAATGAACTTTGTCATTCAGATTCTACAACAAGGAGTGTACAGCTGAATCTTTCTCCAGACTCCAATGTGCAAAATATATTGGACACAGTGCATTTAGACTGTACATAGTAGAAAACACACACAAAAAGTGGGATTTGGAAGAACGAAGTGAAAGTGAGCTAACAAAGTATGAAGAGTAACATGAGTGTCTTTATGGTAAGTGGATCTGAAAAATTGGACAATGAGAAGATCATGAAAAAGTTAATTTGTGTTTGTAATGTAATTCAAAAGGGTAACCGTCATATTTTATATTCAATACATGTATTGACATATTTCAAGCCATGTTTTGTTTTAATATTGATACAACAAACTTTTTCATGATATTCAAATTTTTTAATGTGGCACTGTAGATACAAGGAGGTGGATTTAATGGTATGGCTGGTGTAGTGTGTGTCATTTGTATACTATAATAGCATAATATAAAGATTATACAGTTTACACTCGGAGAGGTAAACTCACATTTATTCACAAATAACATTCACTACTAGCTTATTGAGGTAACAGTAAGAAATCTTGCCACTGACAGTAAAATGAAACAAAAACTGCAGATGTTCTCTCAATAAATGCAAGCTTCCAAAAAGTTTACATTTTTTGGGATATGTCCAAGGTTTTGATGGGTTTAACTCTGCTCATGCCTGAAGGGCAGTGATGTATGTGATTATGGAGAATAGAGTTGTTTTTGCTTGAATTCATTCAAAAGGTGGTGGGGTGTAACCAAAATATACTTAGGCAAGTGTCTATATACCTGGACACAATGCCAAAGTATAACCCTTTTGCCATACCAGCTAATTGGTGCTAGACTTGCTATTTGAAGTTCTCGTAGCATCAGATGGTTCATTTGAATTTGTGCAAAAAAAGAAAATGTAAGCAAATGACTAACTGAGCTGTTGATTTCAGTGAAAGACCCTTCTGGAGTTCTGCTTCGATACAAGAAGATTCTGGTTACTTACCAGAAACTGAAGAGCATGTCCAGAGCCTTCCAGGTTCATGGAGTTGACCGCAACACTGTAGCATCCACCACCCCCATTGCTGAATTGCTTCTGGTTGCCCCCGAGAAAGTAGCAGAGGTTGGTGAGTTTGATTCCACGAAGGAGAAACTTTTGGACTACGCAAGACGCTGTTACAAAGCACTCGATGAGGCTGCCCATGCCAAGGTCCAGGCTTTGAAGAAAAGCAGTCTTCTACTGCCAATCTCCTACAGATTCAGAAACTGATTCGCCAAACAATTCAGCACAACAGCCAGAAAATGAGGAGCAGACAGTCATGGCAGGGTTGCTGATTGGATGGTACATCATTTAAACAAGAACTCGGCTGTTTTCTTTCTACTTCAGCTTTTGTTTATTTGCACCATAATATGACGAGTTCCAAAGCTGAGACTTTTTTTTCTGATAAGTATTCACATGGTTTTGGTGGTGATTTATATTTGCTACTGTTAATGGCTGGTTTGTAAAAGAAGTGGTTGCAGGTGGATTGTCTTAGTTTGAGTAAACTAGTCCATGCAAGATGCTACGGGGGATCTACAGCTGAATGAACAGGACTGAGCATTAATGAATGTGTTGGGATGGGGGGGCTAAAGCAAAAAATAAATTAAGAAGAGAGTAAATACTTTGAGAGTTTAAACATTTAGAAAGAAAATACTCTGTCACTGTGTTTAAGGGCTATCTATAAGTTTGTACATATTTGTTATGATTTGAGGACCTCTTCATTCCTAAGACCAATGTAACTTTTTCGGTGCAGTTTAAGCATTAACACCCTTAAGTGCATCTTTGTGAGTTGTTCTGATTTGTGTTTATGAAATGGGGAAATAAACTAATGTTCTTGACCTCAGATAAATAATGTCGATTTATTAACCAAAATGAATTTGCTACCAGAAACCCTATTGTCGTCAAATGGAGGCAAATACGAAGCACTGGTTACCTGACATAACAACCAACAGCAACAGGTCATATTCGACGTTGTTTGAACTAGTGGAGCACAAAAGGTTTTTCTGTGTGCTAATGTATCATTTTTGGATTTTCTACTTCCTGAATTATAAAGGTGTTTATTAAAAATGATGAAATTTCATAATAATTAATTATTATTATTTATTTCAATTTTGTTTTCTCTTGCCATTGGTAGTTTGGCTTCAGTAATGAAGTTTGTGTCCAATTTAGCATTGTGAAAATCTGCAAAGCCTGTGATTTCCCCGAGCTTAAAAACAAATAGACGTGTGGGGTTACACTCAAGGCTGAAGATTGTTAACAAAATTTCATTAAACATCATTTGCATTGTAAATCTCTTTTGTTGACGTCTAAATACAGGTCAAGTCTTAATTACTTTAAACTTGTTCAGTTATGAGTGCTAAAGCTAAAAATAAGGCAGTGTAGAGATTAAAAGTTTTCAAACAAGGTTTATGGAATGTCTGTCAGCAAGTTCCTATTTGTGAAAGCCCCCAATAGTTAGCTAGGTCAGTTAGATGGTTATGAGAATAGAAAATGAGAATTTGAGTTTAGAATTTCAGGGTGTCCCCATATTGCTGCATGTATTTAACATTTTTACTTTTAGCTAAACTTGTCAATAGAGAAAGTGTTATATTAACCCAAACAAAATTTAATCTGTTTAATTGACTGTAAATTGGGAAGCACTGTCTCAGATGTGAAGGCCTACTGGACAGCATGTCAAATATTGATTTCTGAACTCTTCCTAACTTAAAACTTTAGTTGTATGTTTAAAATCACTTATTTGACTTATTTGGAATACAAATTCTATTTTTATTCTATTTTGTACTGTTTGTTTTGTTTGAATAATTTACCTTATTAGCAAAAATAGATACAAAGTTACCAATGTGCACAAGGTAGGGAGAAAGTAAAGTACTGTATCCAAATGTCTGAATACATTGATTAGCACTGCAGGAACAGTTGTGAAGAAATAACAACAGTATTATACCACCCATATACAATGTATGTACAATACAACTCCTCAACGTGGATTGGGCATCTTGAAGGATGGACATGGAGTATTACAAAAAGGAAGAAAATACAAACCGGATTCCAAAAAAATGCTCTCAGTACTTGGTCGGTGCTCCTTTTGCATGAATTACTGCATCAGTGTGGTGTGGCATGGACGTGATCAGCTTGTGGCACTGTTGAGGTGATATGGAAGTCCAGGTTGCTGTGATAGCAGATAGCAGTAATATATATATATATATATATATATATATATATAAAACCTGGAAAGTACAAAGCAATATACAAACCGGATTCCAAAAAAGTTGGGACACTAAACAAATTGTGAATAAAAACTGAATGCAATGATGTGGAGATGGCAAATGTCTATATTT